>JAQZBX010002599.1:0-70798 GCA_029593785.1 Cabassous unicinctus
AAAAGTAACAGACCTCATGGGAATGAAAGACAAAGAGGGATGAGATTAAAAACACATTAGAGGAACATAAGAGCAGATGTGAATTGCTTGAAGACAGAATTAGTGAATTTGAAGACAGAACATACAACTGGAAAAGACGGGAGACCACAAAGAGAATGGAAAAAATGGAACAGGGTCTCAGGGAATTGAATGATGATGTGAAACAACCAAATATATGCATTATTGGTGTCCCAGAAGGAGAAGAGTATGGAAAAGGGGCAGAAAGAATATTTGAGGAAATAATGACCAACCCTTAGCAAAGAAATAAATATCAATATCCAAGAAAGACAATGCATCCCAAACAGAATAAATCTGAATAGACCTACCCAGAGACACCCATTACTCAGAATGACAAATAACAGAGATAGAGGATTCTGAAAGCAGCAAGAGAAAAGCAAAGCATGACATACAAGGGAACCTCAATAAGATTAAGTGCTGACTTCTCATCAGAAACCTTGGAGGTGAGAAGAAACTGGTATGTTGTATTTAAGGTACTGAAAGAGAAAAACTGCCAGCCTAGAATTCTGTATCTGATAAAACTGTCTTTCAAAAATGAGCATTAGTTCAAATTCTTCAAAGACAAACAAAAATTAATAGAACATGTTACCAAAAGACTACAATTACTAGATACTAAGGAAAGTGCTGCAGCCTGAAAGGAAAAAAAAAAAAAAATGACAAGAAACTAGGAGAACAGTGTAGAAATAAAGATTATTAGGAAGGGTAAATTAAAGGGTAAAAAGACAGACAATAGTAAGAAATAAAAACAGAAAGCCAAAGACAAAATGGATGAAGTAAGTAATGACTTTAGAGTAATAACATTGAATGTTAATGAGTTGAACTCCCTAATCAAAAGACACAGACTGGTAAAATGGATAAAAAAAATTTGAGCCATCTATGTGTTGTTCACAAAAGACTCATCTCAGAAGTAAGGACAACCATGTTAAAAGTGAAAGGTTAGAAAAAGATATTCCAAACAAAGAGTAACGAAAAAAGGGCTGGAGTAGCGATATTAATATCAAAAAAAATAATTATCAAATACAAAACCATTATAAGCATTGAGAAGGTCACTATATATTAATAAAAGGGACAATTCACCAAGAGTAAATAAACATAGTTAATATTTATGCACCTAAACTGGCTGCCCAAATATACATGAGGCTTGCAGTGGCTAAACTGAATGGAGAAATAGTTGTTCCTTCAATTATAGTTGGAGACTTCAATGCACCACTCAATATTGGATATAACACCTGACAGAAGATAAATAAAGAAACAGAAAACTTGAATAATATGATAGAAGAACTAGACCTAGCAGACAACTATAGAACATTGTAACCCAAAACAGCAAAAGACACATTCTTTTCAAGAATTCATGGATCCTACTCTGGGATAGACCATATGTCGGGTCATAAAACAAGTCTCAAAAAATTTAAAAAGATAGAAATTATGCAAAACACTTTCTCTGATCATAATGGAATGAAGCTGAAAATCAATAATGGACAGAAAAAGGGAAAATTCATAAATGCATGTTGATTAAACAACACACTCTTAGATAAGCAGTGGATCAAAGAAAAAATTGAAAGAGAATTCAGCAAATTTCTTGAGATGAATTTAAGTGAGAACATAACATATCAAAAACTACGGGGCACTGGAAAGGCAGTGAGAAAGGAAAATTTTATCCCTCAATGTTTACATTAAAAAAGAAGAAAGAGCTAAAGTTGAAGATCTAATTGCATACCTGGAGGAACTAAGAAAAACAACAACAGATTAATCCCAAACCAAGCCACAGAAAAGAAATAGTAAAGATCAGAGTAGAAACAAATGAAATTGAGAACAAAAAAACAATAGATAGAATTCACAAAACCAGAAGTTGATTCTTTGAGAAGATCAGGAAAATCGACAATTCTTGAGTTACACTGACAAAGCAAAAAGAGAGAAGATGCAAATATATTAAATCACAAATGAGTGGGGGAACATTACCACAGACCCTTCAGAAATGAGAGAGATCATAAGAGGATACTATAAACCTTCTATGTCAAAAAACAAGACAATGCAGATGAGATGGACAAATTCCTTGAAACACACGAACCACCTACGAAACACACGAAACACCTACACTTACATTAGAAGATATTAAGAAGACCTCAACAAACCAATCACAAGAGAAGAGACTGAATCAGTCATCAGAAACCTCCCAAAGATGAAAAGCCCAGGACCATAAGACTCCACAGTTAAATTCTACCAATCATTCAAAGACAATCTAATACCAATCTTGCTAAAGGTCTTCCAAAATATTGAATAGGAGAGAACACTTCCTGACTCATTTTATGAAGCCAACATCACCCTAATACCAAAACCAGCTAAGGATACTATGAAAAAAGAAACTTACAGACCAATATCTGTAATCAATATAGATGCAAAAATCCTCAACAAAATACTTGCAAACCGAATCCAAAAAGCACTTTAAAATAATTCTACACCATGATTAAGTGGGTTTTATCCCAAGTATGCAAGGGAAGTTCAACACAAGAAAATCAATAATTATAATAAACCACATTGAGAAACTGAAAAATAAAAATTACATGATCCTCTCAATTTTCTGCAGAAAAGGCATTTGACAAAATACAGCACTCTTTCTTGATAAAAACACTTCAAAAGATAAGATGTGAAGGAGCTTTCTCAATATGGTAAAGTGCATATATGAAAAAACTACAGCTAACATTGTACTCAGTGAAGAAGACTGAAATCTTTCCTGCTCAGGAACAAGAGAAAGATGACTACTGTCACCACTGATATTCAATATTGAGCTAGAAATTCTAACTAGTGCAATTAAGCTAGATAAAGAAATAAAAGGCACAAAATAGGAAAGGAAGAAGTAAAACTCACAATTCACTGATGATATGATCTTTTATTTAGAAAATCCTGAAAAACCAACAAAAAGCTACTAGAATTAATAGACAAGTTTAGCAAAGTTAGGGATACAAGATTAATACATAAAAATCAATAGCATTTCTATACACTACTGATGTGCAATCTGAGGAGGAAATCAGAAAAAAAAATCCATTTATAATAGAAACTAAAAAAAATGAAATACTTAGGAATAAACTTAACCAAGGACATAAAAGACCTGTATTTAGAAAAGGCAAAATATTGCTAAAAAAAACTGAAGAGAACTTAAATAAATGGAAGGACATTCCATGTTCATGGATTGGAAGACTAAATATCTTCAAGATGTCAACTGTGCCCAAACTGATTTACAGATTCAACACAATCCCAATAAAAATCCGAACAGTTTTTTTTGTAGAAATGGAAAAGCCAACAATCAAATTTATGGATGGTTAAGGGGCCCTGAAAAGCCAAAACTGTCTTAAAAAAGAAGAAGATGGAGGACTCTCAGTTCCTAACTTAAAAGCATATGTCTTAGCTACAGTGTTAAAAACAGCATGGCACTGCCATAAAGACAGATGCATTGCCCAATAGAACCAAATTGAGAACTCAGAAATAGACCCTCACATCTACAGTCTAGTGATTTTTGACAAGGCTATTAAGTCCACACAAATGGGCAAGAGCAGTCTATTCAACAAATGGTGCTGAAAGAACTGGATAATTATATCCAAAGTAGGAAAGAGGACCCTTATCTCACACGTTATACAAAAATTTACCCCAAAGGGATCAAGGACATAAATACAAAAGTGACAACCTTAAAACTTCTAGAAGAAAATGTAGGAAAACGTTTTCATGATCTTGTGGTAGGTGGTAGTTACACCTTACACCCAAAGCAGGAACAACAACAACAATAAATAGATAAATGGGACCTCCTCAAAATTCAACACTTTTGAACCTCAAAGTACTTTGTCAAAGAGTGAAAAGGCAGCCAACTCAATGGGAGAAAATATTTGGCAATCACATACACAATAAGGGTTTAATATTCATGATATATAAAGAGTGTACAACTCAACAATGAAAGGATATACTACCTGATTTAAAAATTGGCAAAAGACTTGTAAAGACAATTATCCATAGAAGAAATACAAATGACAAAGAAAACTGTGAATGAATGTTCAATATCACTAACAATTAGGGAAATGTAAATAAAAATACAATGAGATATCATTGCACACCTATTAGACTGGTCACTATTGAAAAATTAGAAAACTGCAAATGTTGGAGAGAATGTAGAGAGATAGGAGCTCTTACTCACTGTTGGTGAGAATGTAGAATGGTGCAGCCACTGTGGAGGACTGTTAGGCAGTTTGTATAGACTTGCCATGGGACCTGGCAATATCATTACTAGGTATATACCCAGAAGGACTGAGAACTGTGACACAAATATACATCTACACACTAATGATCATAGCAGCATTATTCACAATTGTTGGACAACCAATGTGTCCAACAACCGATGAATGGATAAACAAATTGTGGTGTATACACACAATGGAATATTATGCAGCAGTAAGAAGAAATGATATCATGAAGCATATGACAACATGGATGAACCTGGAGGACTTTCTGTTAAGTGAATCAAGTCAGACACAATAGGACAAATACTGTATGATTGCACAATTATGAACTAAGTGTATTATGTAAATACATGGAATTAATAGTTAGAATATAGATCATCAGAAAATAGAATGATGGTAGAGAATGGAAAGCTATGGGTTAATCTGTGCAGAGTTGGTCAAAGGTTATTTTAAATCTTTGGAAATGATTGGAAATGGTGAGAGCACATCATGGTGTCTGATACTCGCAGAGCTATTATATGGGTATGGCAGTGGTTGAAAGGGAAAGGGAAAGTCCAAGGACATGTATATTACTAGAATGAAACTTCATGTAAAATACAAAAATGGGTGATGGTGATATTGCATCTATAAGACTGTTTTACAAAATATAAATACAAACAAACTAGCTGTTAAAGAGAATAACAGCTATGTATGGCAGGGGAAGCATAGAGAGATTGAGAGCTGATAAGTTTTGTTTGTTTGTTTGGTTTGTTGGTTTTTGTTTTTTGGTATTATTGTTATTATTACTGGTATAATGAAAATGGTCTGAGAATGATTCAAGTGATGAATGCACAACTATGTGATTATACCGATTACCATTGATTGTATACTTTGGATAGATTTATGCTTTATTAATATGTATCAATAAAATTGATTTGTAAAAAATATTGATCTCTAATTAGTTATGCACTATATTAAAAAGAAGATTATTGAGCCTACGATTTACTTTGAAGTATGCAAAACATAATATGGCTTGTTAAATAGGTAGAGGGATGGATAAAACAAGCATAGTTAAATGTCCGTGTTAGGATGTATATTAGAGAGAGTACAAGTGATCATTGAGAAACTCTATCAACATTGCTGTATGCTTGAAAATTTTCATAATGAAATGTTTAGAAAATCAATAAAGACGATACATATCATACTATATGTATTAGTTAGGGTTTTCTAGGGAAAGAGAACCAACAGGAGATATCTGTAAATAATATGAGGTTTTATTAAATTGTTTCACAAAACTGTGGGCATGCATAAATCCAAATTCCATAGACCTGGCTGCAAGCCTCCAATGGAGGTCCTCAATAAGTTTCCCAGGAGACCCAGGCTTTCTGACATTGAGATTAGAATTCTCTCTCTGAATGCTTGACCAAACAACTGGGCAACATTACTAGGCCAAGTTGACACATTAACCTAACCATCACATTGTATAATGCAAAAAGCTTCATCCAGCAATTAGAAGATTGGGTGAGAAAAATAAGACAAAAAAGTACGCTTTCAGTATGATAACAGAAAAAACAGCAGACTATAGAGGCACATTCCAGGTGGAAATATTTTATAATAGGAATTCAAGAAGTCGTAACAAAAAGTAAGCCAAAGCAAAACAAACAAACAAACAAAAAAAAAGCACCCCTCCTACAAAAAAAGACAAGGAAAATAACTAAAATTAATAACAATGCAGAAAATTTAACTTATCTGAAAAATTATTTGAGAACCAAGTCAAATTAAGGAGAAGACATATCTTTACATAATTTAGAGATTTTTATTGCTGTAATTGGTGGTGGTGATTATTTTGATTTTATGGATAGAATTATGCTAATGGCATACACTTAAAAGTTATCAAATCTTCTTCATTACACTAAGTTTTAACTATCAAGAGGAAGCATAAATCATTGTATATTGTAATAGTTAACATATTTTATGTATTTTCTAGCATATTTATTAATGTTTTTGTCTTTATAAAATTAATGGACATGAAATTATTTTGATTTTAGAATTTTGAATTTTCTTTAATACTTTTAAAACAGTGTTTCCCAGAAGACTGTGACATTGAGATTAATACATAATTTTACACCCATGTTGAAAGTCTCAAAAAGATCTCAGAAATTTTTATTCAAAAATTTTTAATACACTACATACCTTTGCGAGTGATTTTATATTCACATATTTTCTCAACTTGGGGGATCTGAAATCCAAACATCCATGATCTGATGTTCAAATTTCTTTATTAAAAATTAACAGAAAATGCTAACTCAAAATGCTTTGATTGTAACATAAATTATAATATACAATCAAAAGTACAGAAATCATCAAGGTTGAAGTTTCATTAATTCAGCAATTTGTTATTGCTACTTTCTTAAAATTTTATCAAGAACACAAAGCACTCCATTTCATTTTTCTCCGTCCCTATGCAACTATCCCTAGTGTTACATTATGAGAGGAACAGGTTTCTTCTTGTGTTTTTTTTTCTGTAAGTAGCAATAAAATTTTTCTTGGAATTTTGAAAGTAGAATTTCACTGATGCCCACTGGTCAAAATCAAATCAAATCCTTGTGCCTAAAACATACACTAACATCCCTGATTACTTAAATCAATCATTTTTGTATAAAATGTGTGATGAGTAGTCAAGAATCTGACTATCATTATCACTTAAAAATGAGTATTTGATGTATCAACCTTGATAAGAATAGGGATCACATGGCTGGAGAGAGACCATGTATTTTGAATATGAAAGTAGATTTTGCCAAGCCATAGAGATGGCACTTATGTGCTTCTTGAAAAATTGTTTTTAGTGTTGGCTTGTTTATTTTGTTATAATTTTTTATATTGGCACAAAGATGTTCATAGTGGCATTACTCACAATAGCTAATAGATGGAAATGACCTGAGTGTCAGTCAGTTGATGAATGGGAAAACAAATTGTGGTATACATGTATGATGGAATACTATTCAGCTGTAAGAAGAAATGAAATTGGGATGCATATTACGACTTGGATGAACCTTGAGGAAATTATATTGAGTGAAAAAAGCCAGACAGAAAAAGATAAATATTGTATGCGCTTACTGCTATGAACTAAATATGATTGAGTAAACTTATGGAGGTATACTTTAGAATATAGGTAAGAGAGAGAATGTGGTTTGAGAAGGGGCAGCTGATGCTGAATGGAAGCAGAATGTTTAATAAGGTTGATTGTAAATATGTAGAAATTGAGTTGATAAAACATTATAATGAGTATAACTAACACTGCTGATTTATAAATGTGATTATGGCTGAAAGGGAAAGTCTAGGGAGGTTAATGTTAATTGAAAGACAGCTAAAGGATAATCTAGGAGCTGTATAGTGATTCTGGTGGTAGATGAGGATTATAGTTAACAATACAAATGCAAGAATATTCCTCTGTTACAATGTGTTAAGAATATGGTGATGCATGGGAAAAATGCAACTGTTACTCACAGACTCTAGTTCACAGTAATATTGTAATATTTTTGTAGTAAAGGCAAAAAAGGTACTTTATCAATGTTAAAGGCTAAAAAAATATGTATTTAGAATTATAAGATATGAATATGATCAGGCATTATTTTCTTCATTTATTTCACTAACAATGAGAATGTGGCCTTGCCATTTGAACAATCTATGTTCATTTGTTCATCTTTTGGAATATTGGAGAAACAGTTAAATATGTTTTGGGGATTTTATAGGATAAATATGCCTTGAAAGGATTTCTTAAGGTGATTCTTCCATGGTTTGTTGAGATGCCTTTTGTCTGTTATTTTATTTTTTGAAGTTGAAATAAAGTTTATGGGAAAAAAAATCATAGAAATAATAAATAACCATATCTTTCTATTTTTCTTTTTAAACATTTCCCATGAATTTTTAAAATCTTATACCATCAATTTTATTTAACTATATTGATGCCAAATATTCTTTATATATTCTATATTTAACAAAGTTAATGTGTTTATATTTTTAAATTTTACTGTTTATATTTTTGTAGTAGGTATCATAATTTACTTCCTAACCTGTCTTCATTCAATTTAATTCTGGTTTTTACCTATGAAAGATTATGCTATAATGAAAATTTTGATGCTGAACATTAAATTTTCATTTCCATTTATTGCCTTATCATAAATTTCTAGTTTCCAAAGGTCAAGTTATATATATATTTAAAATTTATGCTTTACTTTTGCATGAGAAAATTTCATGGAAGAAAATTTTCTTTTTCTGCAAACATTGTTGCTAGGAATCACACATTTATGGACCAATTTTGTCCCAAGTTATCAGCAAGAAGTATGTGTTTTCACCTAATTTTGCATACGCAAATTCCTACTTTCTTATTATTTAAATTTTCATGCTTTTATTGTTACCAAGATTAACTTTCCTATATCTCTGTAATTTCTCAAGTAAGATTAATTCCTGTCTTTAATTAATGCCTTTCTTGCTATTTAGATATAACTCTAATGTATTAGTTTATGAATAATTTAAGTGATGAAACGTGTTTATATATTGCTATGGAATTGGTTAGTATAGTCAAAATCTATAAACAAATTTATTGCAACATAATTCAAATTAGTATTCATTCTCAGTTTTTGTTTAGGAATTATATAGTTAGGATATAATATCATGAACATTATGGAGCTATTACTCTAAAAATATAACAATGTGCAAATAGTATTTTATATTTTCAAACCTGAAAATAATGTGAGTGAAATTCACATTTGTAGGCACTTATTTTTCTATCTAATTCACACAAAGGTAACATAAAATTAAAAAGATTCCACTTACCAATTTCTGATGAGGATATGTCTCTGGATTATATAGCATACTGATAACTTGAAAGACAAAAGAGCTCACCCATGTGTATGTTTTTTCTTTGTTAAATCATTATTTCCTAGCAGAAACATCCAATGCCTGCTGACTGGAAAATTAACCAAGTGAATCTATCTTCCTCAGAGTATGGTACAAAGTAGAAATAAACAGTTTATTTATTTTTGAATTTCATATTCTTTATATATGTTTATTTTGTCTTCCTGACAGTATATATATTATAATTCTTAAAACTTTAGTGGACTGCTAGACACTTTTACATATAGCTAATGTACCTGTGATAAAAATATTGCATGTTCTATCAATTGCATAACTAATTTATATTTATTTAATAAGGAGGCTAATAATATAGCCTTTCTTTATCTCCTTCATTATTTCTTTCCCTTTATTCCTTCTATTTTACTTTCCTTTATTTCTATTTTTCCCTTTACTTGTTTTTCAACTCTATAATATTTGTATAGTTTACCAAAAATTCTACATAAATATTAGGATAATGGTAAACCAATAATTATGGGTCAGCATATATTATTAAACTCTGGGTTTAAGTCCATGTTAAACATAGAATACTTAAAGTTGTGAATTATACAATTTGCATTTACCAGAAGATGCAGAAAAATACCATTAGTTGGTCCAGTATTAAATCCTGAGTGATTTTCCTAGTTAATTTAAAATCTCTTGGGATTTTAAAAAATTTGTAGAAAATGTAAACTATCATGAAAAAATACATATAAAAAGAAAATATGCCCCAACTCTTCATATCACAAACCATTTGCAGTGATGTTAGGGTATCATTGGGAAAAAAGTATTTTCAAGAATGCATAATGACTCTTACTTGAATAGCTTGCCTCTTAAATTGACATTATATTTATACTTTTGTTACTGCCAGTGATATAAGAAATGCAATTTTTAAAATTGTATTTATTTTCTTATTCTTTTGCCCAGATCTCCCTTTACAGCAATGCATAAAATACAGAAAATAAGCCAGTTCTGCCCTAATAAGAGAGAAATTTTCCTAGTTGGAGTTATTATTTCATTTTTTGTTGGGATAATCAGAACAATTCATTTAAAGAAAAGTTAAGATAATTATTGTCTCTCAGCTGGATTTGAAAGAAGGATGTAGTCCCAGGAGATCCTAACATTCACTTAAGTACTTTGCTTGGAGAACTCACAGTTTCTTTCTTGAAACGTTACTACAAAACTACAGTAATTAAAAGAGGGTGGTACTAGCATAAGGATTGATATGTAGACCTATGGAATAATGTTAAGAATCCATAGATAATTCCACAGATCCATGGCCAGTTGATTTTCCACAAGGGTGCCAAGTCCATTCAATGGGGAAATAAGAGTCTCTTCAACAAATGGTACTGGGGCAACTAGAAATCCATATGAAAAAGAATGAATGGGGATGCCTACCACTCACCTTATAAAAAAATTAACTCAAAATGGTTTATTAACCTAAATACAATAAATAATACTATAAAACACTCCCAAGAAAATATGTGGAAAATATCATCAGGACCTTGTAGCAGACAAAGGAATTTTAGATTTTACACCAAAAGCACAAACAACAAAAGAAAAATAGAACTAATGGACTTCATCAAAATTTTTAAAAATGCTTTTACTTCAATAAACATTATCAAGAAATTGAAAAGGCATAGGAGAAAATATTTGGAAGCCATATATATAATAAGGGATTAATATACAGATATATAAAGGACACCTAAAACACAAATAACTAAAAGACCAAAAACCCAATTTAAAAATGGGCCAAGGGATTTAATAGAATATAATTCCAAAGGTGATACTCAAGTGGGTAGTAAGCATATGAAAATATGTTTGACACCAGTAACCATTAGAGAAGTGAAAATTAAAACTACAGTGAAATACTATTTCATATTCACTAGGATGGCCAGTATTTTAAAAATCTGAAAACCACAAGTAATGTCAAGGGGAAATAGAAATCTTTGTACATTGTTGTTGGAATGTAAAATGATGAAGCTACTATAGAAAACAGCTTGGTGTTTGCTCAAAAAGTTATACAAAGAATTATCATTGACCTAGCAATTCTACTCTTAAGTATGTATACACCACAAAGAATTGAAAGCAGGGACTCAGACAGATAATTGTACACCAAAGTTCATTGCAGTATTGTGGCAGTTTGGTATAGTTTATGAATTCTGAAAATAGCTATTGGATTGTGTGTGTAAACTGGTCTGTTATTCTGGGCGTATTAGATTATATTAAATTCAGAGGTTTCACTTTTACTTGAATAAATTGTGATTATGACTTTGATCAGCCATGATAATAAGATTTTGAATCCATGCCCCCTCAGTGGGCAGTGACTCACAGAGAAAATGACACAGCAGATGAGAGAGTTTGAGTTTTGATGCTGGAGCCCTGGAAGTAAATACACAGAGATGCAGATATGTGAGGAAAGAGAAAATGAGCCTCATGGTCTAGAGATGACCTTGTGAAGACAGCAGATCAGCTGAGTCCAGAAAGAAACAACCCCAGGGAGAGAGATATGAATTATGCAAACCTACTGCTGGGAATGGAAGGAGCTGGGACCATGGAGCCTTAGAAGGAAGGGGAAGGCTGAACCCTCACAAAGACTGGCAGCCATCTTGCTGTTGCTGGCAACAGATTTTGGTGAGGGAAGTAACTTAAGCATTATGGCCTTGTGACTGTAAGCTTCACCCCAAATAAATAACCTTTATGAATGCCAACAGATTTCTGGTACTTTGCATCAGCACCCCTTTGGCTAACTAATACAGAATTTGCTACCAGGAGTGGGGTGGGGCTTTTTCAATTATCAAAATGCTGGAAGGGTTTTATAAATGGGTAAGGGGTATTTTTTGGGTGAAGTGTGAGATGCTTGATGGAAAAGACCTAGATTGCTTTGAGGAGACTTTAAGTAGCAATATGGAGCCTAAAGTTATTTTTGATAAGACTTTGGAGGAAATAATTTTGAGATGCTTGATAGAAAAGGCCTAGAGTGCTTTGAAGAAACTGTTGGTAGAAATATCAACACTAAAAAGGCTTTTATGAGAACTTAGAAGTAAATGATGACACTATTATCGGAAGCTAGAGGAAAGGTGATCTGTGTTTTAAAGTTGCACAGAACTTAGCAAGATTAACTCCTGATGTATATGGAAGGCAGAATTTGAAAATGGTGAGCCTGAACATTTAGCTTGAAGAACTTTCCGAGCTAAACTTGGAGAATGTGGTTTGGCTTCCTCTTGCAGCTTATAGCAAAATGTTAGATGAGCAAGATAAGCTGAGAACTGAATTGTTAGGCCAATAAACCCAGAAACTGATTCCAGAAATTTAAAGTCTCTGCAAATCAAGCCCCAAGAAGATAGTGTCCCATTTGAGGACTTAACTAAACTTGGAACTTGTAAATCAGGATTGAAAATGGAGCTATCTAGGAAAGACTTGTGGAAAGTCTTACTGTCTGATGGCTTGGACACTTACTTCTTGCATGCTAAACCAACAAGCTTTTTGAGAGAGCTGTATGAAGAAAACCACTGTCGTCCTGGACTAAAAGAGACATCAATGGGAGATATGAAAGGGAAAACAGCTTTAAGAGGAAAACCATGGAAGCTGAGATCTGGAATTAAGACATTGCCTGGGTCCAAAAGAGAACCCCACCCATGTGTACAGAGAGGGTGTGTTTGCCCTGGCAGTTGAAGAGGGTGGATGTTCCCACCCACTGTTCAGGGAGAGTTTTGCCACCCCAGAGCACAGAGATATTGGAGCACATTCCCCAAGGATTAGGGAGGGTAAGGTCAACACACCCATAAGTCTGAGAGGGGTGGGCTTGTCCCCCATGCATTAGAGAAGGCCAGGTTGCCAATTCATTGCTCTGAGAGGGTTGGGCTAACCAAACATTAGGGAGGATGTTGTCTTCACTTCACTGTTCTAGGGGGGGTTGAGACTCCACCCCAAAGATTAAGTAGAGTGTGGCCATCACCCCAACAGTCTTGGAGGGTGAGGTCTGGAATTTGGTCACCACCCAGATACTTGATGAGGGTGGAACCAAGAAAATGGCAGTTGGGCAAGCCTGTGGAAAGGGTAAGTCCTTATGAGGCCCCAGGGAGAAGAAACCATCATCTTGTGAATGACTCTTAGACTTTAAAATCTAATGAATTATGCCCTGCAGTTTTATGGAACAGAGGGGACACATGACTCATGTTTCCCTCCCAATTTCTCCTTATGGTAATGCAAAATTTTATCCTGTGTCTGTCCCTTTGTATATTGGAATCAGATAAATGGTTTTGTAAGTTTCAGAAGTCTACATCCAGATGAGACTTTGCCCCAAGACAAACTGTATTTCTATAAACCAATTGTGATATGATTTTGTATTTAGCATTGTTACTGATTTAAGTTCTTTGTTTTTTGCTTTTTAATATTGTAATGTCTTTGGAATTCAGAGGGTGGAGTGTGGCAGTTTGATATTGTTTATGAATTCCCAAAAATAGACATTGAATTGTGTTTGTAAACTGGTCTTTTCCTCTGGGCATATTAGATTGTATTAAATTCAGAGGTTTCACTTTTACTTGATTAAATTATGATAAGGGCTTTGATTTGACTATGTTAGTAAGATGTTGTGTACCTGCCCTTTTGGTGGTCGATGACTCACAGAGAAAACAACATGGCAGAAGGGAGAGGTTGAGTTTTGATGCTGGAGCCCTGGGAAGTAAATACACAGAGAAGCAGATACATGAAGAAAGAGAGAAGGCTCCATTAGACATAGCAGAGGCCCCAGGAAGAAAATGAACCTCATTGTCTACAGCTGACCTTGTGAAAAGAGCATAGCATCTGAGCCAGAAAGAAATGAGCCCTGGAGAGAGGGACAAGATTTACACTAACCTACAGCTGGGAATGGAAGGAGCTAGGACCTAGGATCTTTAGGAGGAAGAGGAAAGCTGAACCTTAGAATAAGTAAATTCAAAGAGATATCAGAATAGTGGTTACAAGGGTTGTAGGGATGGGGAAATGTGAAGTTATTACTAAATGAGGATGAATTTTGGTTTGGGATAGGAAAATAGTCTGGAAATAGATAGTGGTGCAGTCACACAGTATTGCCAATATATATTTAATGTCAAATAATTGTCCTCCAAAAGGGAAAAATTATTTTTATGTCATGTATATTTTATGAAAATTATAAAACTGAATAAAATCAATTTGAATAATGTACTATAACGTTTAATCAAAGCAGACTAAATTATGATGTTGACAGTAAGATGGAGCTTAAAATGGAAAAAAAATATGAAAATGCTATACTGTGGAATGTGTTATTAGCATTTTACTTTTTGTAATAAAGAATGTTAAATCTGAACTCCATAACATTATTAAAAATAAATAATACTACTTATTATATGTTTTGTGGGGTAATAAAAAATGAGAATCCCTCTCTAAGGTCAGGTGACTACACTGAAGAATACACTACCAATTAATAATAATAATTTTGGATAAACTATATAGCAATCATGGGAAGGTGAGGAGAAATACTAAGAATATACCTACCCTGATAACATGCAATCATTAGATTAAGAATAGCTCTTTTCAGAAAGTGTCATAGTCAGTTTCTAAGAAGGCTCCCACTAAACCTCCACTCCTGTTTTTCAACGCTTGCATAGCCCCCTTCCACATTGTACCAGAGTGTTTCTATTCAATCATTAAAATGTAGTAGAAGTAAGGGTATGTCACAGTTGAATAAACTGGGTAAAGAGAGGTTAAGTGTTATTGGACGTCATATAGTATAAGTGGTGCACCTGGGAATCTTTCTCTCTTCAAAAATGGTGCTCTAAATCATAATGCCCTATCTGAGATGACCGTAGAGACCACCAAGTGATTCCAATTTGAAAGAAAACCATTACTAGTTTGTAACATGTTGAATATAATGGAAAGACTGCCTGTAACAATTTAATTTAATTATAACAACATGGCAAATGTTAAAAAGCTTTTCCTCTGGTCACTGCAACCCTATAATTGTTTAATTTTACTACACACATATCTGTGAAACACTGCGAAAATGGAGTCTGGAAATGAATTGATCGATATCGTCTTGTTGCCTCCTTTTAATACAGAACATTGGCTGAAAATGGTTAGATTATCTTTGATAGTGCCCAACTTGTAGTCACAGTATCAAAAATTAATATTAAAATGTGCATGTTTGTGAAAAATTCTGAGTAAATATAAAGAAGTAAAGTCCAGACAGATTGGTGATATTCAAGGCCTAGTTAACACAACATGCCATTTGGCTTGCAATTATGTTGTCAATTATAATCAGGCTTCAAGTTTGACTTGCTACAGTAATCTTTTCATGAAAGATGATGCCTCATTCCTTTGAAAGGGTAGAGACAAAATTATTAACTGGGAAATGTCAACAACAAAAATGTTGGTATAGAACCCAGAGGAAATGGAAATGTAAAAAATCATTTTCAAGAAATCCCAGACAAAGAAAGAAAGTCATAACACAAACATGGAAGCAGAGTGCTATTCTTCAGCAAACAATTTACATAAGCCCAGATAATATTTCTAAGTTTCTGAAGTGTTTAAATTTGTAGTAAACCAGTTTTCAAAAAATTATGAATATAAGTTTACATGCAGCAGTATCAGAGAATAAGTGAATGAAAATACTATGTATTGATGGCTTGGGTTTATACAAATGCATGCATTTAAATAAAATATTCTTACAGATTTATTATGAAACGAGTTACAGATACTACAGAACTAAATCTAGTTTATAGCAAAGACATGCCTTTATTATAAGTTCATACTTTGGCCCAAAGGTCATGTCATAAATTAAAGCCAAAATTAGTCCAGCAGGGTTCCATTATGTTTCTCAGCATGAAACTCTGATAATAGACTTAGACTGACCTTGTTTGACTATTGTTTCAAGATATGTTGCTAATATTCCTCTTTTACATTATCACCCTATCCAGCATATACTTCTTTCTTCTTAAAAAATGTTACTGCTCCAGCTGTACCTTATTCAGCTTGCCATCTGTTGAATATTTAGATTCAGCTGTAAATGCTGGCATAGCTCCTCTGCAGGGACATTTTGCCAAATGACCATTCTTTCTCTACTATATAGTCTTTCTGACAACCGTAGTCAGATGTATGTGATCTAACTTTTGAAGCAACAAATTTATCACAATCAGAAAACAATGCTTTCTGTAAACAAATAACTTGTAATAAGAAGATTTATTCAAGCTTTCTATGCAAACATGTATGTGTTGAAGCTAATATCTTAAAGTATATAATTTTTCATCTATTCAAACTTAAATAAGAATCAGAAAAACAATACATTGTTTTAAAAAAAGAGTTTACCTGCTGCAGATAGTTTTAAGAAGTTGTTTGTATGGATAGACTGTTTATCTTCATTCTCTATCATCATAAGTCTACAGAGTGATTTTTCCTCCAAATATACTTGTATATATTCCAGTGGTGGATGAAAATGTACCTTCTAGTTAGTATTTGAAAAAAATACCTACAACGTATTAATATTTGATTAATAGAAAATGCTTTAAAAAGAAAATTATGTAGTTTGTAAATATTTAGAAAAAATAATTGGAACTTTATTTCCTTCTGTAAAAAGCATAATTTATAAATAAATAGAAGCTAGTCATTTGCTAAGCAGAAAAAATCTGATTCTCCATTCATTTAAAATATATAATATATTTTTGACTATTTATTATGTAAAATATTTCTGGTAATTCTCATCACAAAAAGCAAGCAAATAATCATATAGAGAAGAAACCCATGATTGTAATATGATAATTTTGGCTATCATGAAATATTTATCTTCTTATTTTTCATTTTATTCTATTAAGTGCCAACAGTGCATATTTGTTGTTGAATACACAACAATTTCATCCTGTTGGAAACTGTTTCTAAGCTATTCAGGGTCTCTTATCAGTGGTCAATTTCCTTCACACACGGAACAAAACTGTCTGCAGGAGAGAAAGAAACTTACAAAGCACTGAACAAAGAAACAGAGAGAGAGTTACAAACCAAAGCACCATGCTTTATGTCCTTGAATTTTGTCATGCATGAACCCTAGCATGGCTTTTTACAGTTATATGGGACAATAAATTCTTTTTTGAATAAGGTGTTTGGATTTGCTTTCTTTCATTTGCTCCCAGAAGAGTACCAAATAATTAAACTTAATTTGGGCATATTTCTTACTTATAGGACTGGACTTTGGCTTCGTTAACATGTTATTCCATGGATTATTCATAGACTGGATACATGTCTTTGAAGAGACTCATGCTTTTTTCAGCACTAGAAATAAATCATAGACGTAATCTTCCTTAACCTAACATTTGGGACAGTCCAAAAAGGGCATACATAGCAATAGGCTATTCAAGATTTGCAAGAATTGTTTGAAATGACATAGACATGATATTGACATAGATATGGAGTCTTTTGGTTTTTATATTCCCATATAAACCTCTGAAGATATAAGTTTTCATTTTCACTATACTTTGAGTGTGCTGGAGTTGCAAAATTTGCCATGTAGCTATTTTATCTGGAGGAATTTCAACTGGGTCTACTCACAAAGAATGCTCATCAACATCCAGGTTTTTTGGCCTTTAATCTACATAAACTAAGGGCAAAGGATTTTGGCATCTGTACTTGAGAAAGAATTTAATGGAATTTTGGTTGAATATGAGATAGTGGGATTATATTAGTGTATTTTAAAGGTCATATCATAAAAACGAGTTTCTATAGGTTTCCTGGATATATGCTCCTTTTTGATACTTGTAAGTACTGTTTTTGTCTTTTCAGCATCTTCACTTCTTTTGTGGACCTGTTTATCCAAACCCCAACAATATTATTCTTGTGAGGTATAAATTGTAATAATTTATTACAATTGTAATAACCAACTTCATTAACATGGTGAGCAAATTATTCAATTCCACTTTTCTTCCCTCAGCAGTGATTAGATCAATGGGGATTTAGACTCAAATAGAACCACCTAATGTGGAACTGGCTGAAAGATCTTTCTTTGGGGTCACATATCTGAAAATTATGGGCCAAGATTTATCGAAGGCCAACTTACTTTCCAAGTAAAGAAATCCTTCCCAGATTAGGAGAAAATTAAGTAGAAACGACTACAAGTTGAGCAAAGTGCAAGTCCTGACACACATGGAGCCCTGTATCTAGATACCTTTGATACAAGAGCTACCCTTGGACCTCACAGTTATACGAGTCAAAAATTCAGTTTATTTCACAGATGAGCTTTTTTCATTTATTTGTTTGATGAAAAATTTGTCATGATTAATAAAATACCATTGAATTAAGCACTATCAATCACAGCAGCTAAAAACCTTGTACATTCAATCCTTTGGTGTCTGTGACTCAAAATAATTAAGGTTGAATCAAAGTTTAAGTGATACAGGCCATATCCTGAGTAATTGGATATTAACAACAACAGCTTAAAACATAAATAGCTTTTTTAAAAAAGATCTAATCCCCATTTAGTGATTGGTATGCACTAACAAGAGCATCCTCCAAAATGATAGGGATCTAAATTGAGCATATTATCTTACTTATAGAACTGGACCTTGGCTTCTTTAGCACATTATTCCATGGATTATTCATAGATTGGATACTTGTCTTTGAACAGGCTCACACTTTTTTCAGCACTAGAAATAAGTCAGATGTAACCTTCTTTAACCTATCATTTGGGACAATCCAAAAAGGGCACACATAGCACATAGGCTATTCAAGCTACCACATATAATTTGGGTTACAATGACTACAGAATCTTCTTCTGTGTTGCTCTCTTCTCATTCTGGGAAAGGACAATAAGACAGAGTAAACTGCTAAGTCTGCTACTGCCAGTGCTCTTGTTTCCCAGAGATCCACAGCTTTGCTTTGCTAGGATTTGGCTAGGTCATATGAGAGGAAGAAACAGACTACTTGTAGTCAGAGTGTAAAGTAGAGGAGAAAGCCCTGGAAAGTCAACTTCATCATGCCAAGTTTGTGCCCCAAACTCAGCTATTTATAACTTTTTATACAGAATTCATTTTTTAAAAGGCTAGACTATTTACTGGTACAACTTCTCCAAAGTTACTAGATTCCAAATGAACAAAAATTTCCAAGTGACTCATTTGATTTAATGCCACTCATTACAAGCAAACATTTATTCCTGGTATTTTTCAATGATGGTTCAAATATGAAACATTCTTAAAGTTAAATCTATCAATGAAGTGTACATGTATTGCTTATATAATTCTCAAAAATTATCCTAAATATTGTCAGATTAAATCATATTATTCTATTATGAAATACTCATGATAATATTTTTGAGCAAGGTTTCCATATATCACATCTACATGAAAAGTGCATATATAAATCAATTTTAATCTGTAATGAATAAACATTAATTGCACATAAGTTAACATTATCCTTCCCAGTTATCACTAACCATCAAACCTTCAAAAGCCAGTTAACTTTCATATAGGTTGCCTGTTTATTGTTTAATAACCTTATAAGAGAACTAGTCTCCATTTGGAGGGAGAAGATTTGGGTAAAAATATGATGATTTCTAACATCTTTGAAATGAAATACTAGGAAGATGCATATAATAGCAACACTCAGATGGTATAAATTGTCAGCCCAAAAAATAAGAAAGCCTATGATTATCCCCCCAAAATTATACAGTATGATGAGTTACTAAGAAACTCAGGCCTCTCAAAAATAAATAAAATACTTTTTCTCTTATGGGCAATTTCCTTTCATTATTAAGTAAAACAACTAGATTAAATTTATGCACTTTGACTCAATGCAAACATTATTATCAAAATGTATAGGCCCCTCCCCCATTTCTCAAATACCTTGCTATGAAACTCTATTGCTATTACCTCTCATTTTCACATCTAATTTAGACTGAAAGTTACTTGAGGACAGGGACTTTGCCTCAGTAGGTAAGGCACTTAGCATTCTGCCTTTTACTAAAAGTGACTTTTTAGTAAATAAATATTGTATTTCATACAGTATTTTATAACTTCCACAGATATAATAGTTTATTTGAGAAGAATATGAAGCCAAAAATAGTAGACCAATATTGGTTTTAATGCATTTACTCTATATTTAAGTTATTGCTCTATTCTGTGCTGCAAAAATTCCCACCCCCTGTGTCAGTTAATTTATTAACTTCAGCTCCAATTCCATCCTTCTTCCAAGGATTATTGATCCTTGGGTAAGATCTTTAAAATAGTTTCCATTGAAAGCTGGTTGTTATTAGACTTTGTCAGTAGAGCATCCTGAAGGGACACTACAAGGACACAATTGGAGGAAATGACATCAATTCTAGTTCATGTCTCCTTGTTTGGTTATATATTATTACCTAGTAATTAGTTGTTTGGCATGATGGAGGCCTGGTTGGACTTACCTATGCCTTATGATAGGCAACGCTCTTTCACTAGCAGTTGCTGCAGACAAGGTCTGAGACATTCCTCTGGCATTTTTCTTTGCACTTGCATGGTACCTTTTCCTCTGGTAGCTGCACCTTCTCCAAAAATATCTGAATCTCAGCCTTGGGGTAAAGAGAATTTTTTTTAGTATTTCATTCTTTCTTCTTGTCTTTCTCACAGTCCTAGAAGTAGTAGCTACTGATGTGTATTTGTTACTTATGCATCCCTTAGAGTTCACTTTTACCTCTTTTTGTGGTTAATCTCATTTGATTAGTTAAAAATGTTTTATGCTAAATATTCCTCATCTAAATTACTGTTGTAGTTTCTGTCACTTGACTCTACCCTGACTGATCCATCCCTGTAAATTAAACATGTTGTCCCAAATTTCATGCACTGCAATTGATGTTGAACATTGATGATGTTGAAGATATATTGATGAAAGTCAATGTTAGAGACACAAATTTGAAAAACAATTAACTAGGATTCTGGTTATTAAAAGCTTCTGTTGTAATCATTAATGTTATTGATATAAAACTAGATCACTAGAATTACAAAGATATTTTTCTTCAATAAACTTGCATCTGATTTTTATTATTATTGATCTTCTAGGTACTCTAGAGCACTTTCTTAAAAATACAAGAACTTTATAAATGTCTTTTTACTTTAATGCTGAAGATAAATTTTGATTTGTTTATAAATAATTGAACCATTACAGTTACATTCATATTAATACTCAAATATTAATATGGTTATTCTATATCCACTCAATATGCTTATTTAGTGATGTGAATCTTAGATGGCTAATTATAAAAGTAATATTCATAGAAGTAGAGGGTTTGGTTTACATGCTGTGTTCTACTAAACATATGTAAGTCTGCACATAATAGGTTTAATAAAACCTATTTACTAAACCCTAATTATAAAGTAAACAATTTGAGTCTTATTTCTTAGATTTTAATAGCCCTGAAATCCAACTGCTACTTTTGCTCTCTGTCCTTTGTTCTGCTTGTGCTGCACTACTAACCATGAGAGGGATGTGGATGGAGGGTAGGCACCAAATCGGAGCCAGTTTCATCAAACTCAGAAGCCAAGAGAATTCCTGTGTAACAGGGTCTCTATATAAAACTGGCAAGAGTAGACTGCTTTTTTAAAAAGAAACAGGCAATGGGCTTTTTATCACATATAGATTATAAATATTGAGGATTTTGTTTAATCTAAGTGTGCTTCATTCACTAAAAAATTACTTTATTACAGTGCTGAGATATTTTGAATGAAAAACTTACAATTTAGAAAATAATTGCACCTTTTCTCAGAAAAAAAAATTAAAATTGTGAGTAACATCAGTATTCTTTTGCAATTCAGTACAAGTTAATACTGTGCTAATTAAACAGAAAATCAGTGGGACAAAGTAAAAGTGCTTCACTATGAAAAGCATCAATTAAAAAGTCAAGGAAATGAAAGACAGCCTTTAAATGCAGACAAATACAAAATTTAAAAGATGAAAGTTGAAAGTGAATTTCTAAAATCTATGAAATGGAGAACACTAGAGCCAATGAAAATTTGCATGAATTACAAGGAAGCAATAATTTAAAAATGTAGTTGAGTACCTGTGAATATAGTATCAGTTAGTGAAAATATTAGAGAATACTGGACTATTTTGTAAGAGTATAAAATTGGTGAAAGTTTGAGAAATAAAATGTAGGATCAGAAACTGTGATAATTCTAAGGTTCTCTATTTCATTTTTTTCAAAGATTAACGTATGAAAAATGGCAGACAAACTTAATCTATTCTCCATTGTGGGAAGGGTCATCACAAAAACACAAAAAATTAAAGTTTTTAGCAGGTAATCTAACAGGCAGGATATTTTCTTCTTCTTCCTTCATCATGGCCAATCTACCTGGACTTTTACTTAAACATTGAAGAAAGCACAATATTTTGTTTTCTAATTAAATGAATGTATCTGAATCAAAACACAAAATAAAATGCTAAAAATTTATGATATAGGTGTTTTTGTTTATCTTATTAAAGCATAATAGATCAAACATAGAATAATCAAAATATTCATGTGGATATATCTTTGTACACACCAACTACAACATAGAAGTTCTAAATTGTAATAATTAAAACAGAATATATATATATATATATACTAAGAAAAGGAAGGGAGTACAAAGTTTCACTGACAAGGATTTATATAACAGAAACATAAGCATTCGTTCATAATAAATTTGTTTTCAATTGCTGATAAAGAGATTTTATGGCTATCATGTTTTAAAGTATGAACCATATAATTAATATTTACTGAAACAGTGACACAATATATAGTCAAACACTTTGTTTTGGAAGAGCTATCTATTTTATTTATATACTTTATAAAAAATATGTAGTGTCAACTTCCATTTCTAAGTAATTAAGAAATTGATATCAAACATATCAATTGTTAGAAAAAGATAAAATATTTTGTGATATATATGACAGATTCACAAATAACTAATTGGGAGCCCATTCATTTATGGGTTTTAACTTTGTATAAACTTTCAATGAGTGTGCAATTATAAAAAAGAATGTATGTCTTTCTTAGCTAAAAGGAAAAAGAAGAAAAAGAAACAACTATACCTATAATACTGAAAATAGACCTATAAAAACAGAATATCTATAATTAAAGCAACCATGCAATATACTGTGTAAAATAAATAAGGGAATTTAAAATGGAAGAAATGTACAGTATGTTAGAAAGTTGAACTGTAGCTAAGTTTAAACTTGTTTTAGCATAAAAAATAATAATATGAAAGGAATTTTAAGAAACAGTTTTATATGATCACTGAGTTTCTTAATTTGATCCACAATTTCTTTTCATTCATTTTAAAAATATATTTAAAATATAAACTTATTTTCAAATATAATTTAATAAATACGTGAGAACCTATCTACATGTGATCCAAGAATGACACTTTTAAGATTATCTGTAAAGGTTGAGGCCCTAATGTTAAGTTAACAAATAAATTGGTTACTCTTCCAATATATATGAACACAGATATTGCCATCATATTTCTATTAAAAGACGCTTGTAAAACTATAATATGTATCAGAAGAAAGCATACTAAATCCTATATATTCAGTGTTGTGTTGGTAAATAACAAACTGTTCTTCAGTGGGTGGGTGGATGGGGGATTGTAGCATTAATCTACTTCCAAAATGGAAATGCTCTTGTCATGGCTGATGTAAAGCCAAGAATGTTTTTCCAAATCACTGGTATGCATCATAAAAATTTAACAATCAGTTCTTACAAATCAGTAAAATCCAACTGTAGTTCACCAATCTATGTAGTGTACAATAAGACTAAAATGAAAAATTAAACTATTGCTTGTTAAATTTATTTAAAATATTTAAAATAGTTAAATCTGGAACAGGAATATAAGATTACCAAATAAAACACATATTTTTATTCATCATAAAAATGTGACTAGTTCTCACAACATCATAATGGTATTTTAATGTGCTGTGATTTGATATTACTGTGCTATATTTTATCTGTGTCTTCCTTCTAAAATTGTGATTTTCCATAATTTCCATTTCTTCTTGTTTCCTCTATGTGTATCTATATATTTACATTATCTCCTTTTAAAAATAAAGATAAGAACAGTATAATCTAACAACTTTGAGAAAACAATCTACTCTTCAATTCAGCTAAATGCCAAAGGAAAAAAAAAAAAAACATGATTCATCTTAGCGAAGTTCCTTATAGTAGGCTCATGGACACAAATTATCTGTAAGACAGAAGTTAATTTTATGTGCTCAATAGATAGAATAAATCAGTATTTTCCTATTTTTCAGAAAATGACATATTATTTGTTAGAAGTTTAATCAAAAATTTTTTCATGTAAGTTTTCCTTAAACCTTGCCCATTCTAATTTGTCTACTATAAAACTTAGTATAAATATACTATGTCTTTTATTATGAAATTATCTGTTTATTTTCAACTTAATGTACCCAAGGATTACCATGTTTTCTGAATCTTATGCTATTAAACAAAATAGAAAATTATGTTTTCAAGTAATTATATGCTATTTCATGTTCACTAATACTCACCACCTTGCATATAGATAGCCAAGGAGAGAAGATAAATAAAATATAAACTAAATGATTTTATTATATTTTTTAATACCTGTAAAGTGAAATAAAAATACTGCCCAAATGAGGTCAGATTCTTCTTTCCATATCTTATGGGTCATCACTACTGCTCTTGAATATTCAGAAAATGGTTTTTTGTCACGGGATTATATGTACTAAAAATGTTATTAATACTATGCTATGAAATTATGATTTTGTTGTTAATTGTAGAATTTAAAAGAAAGATTTTATGTATTTTCAGATGTGATATTTTTGAAAAGATGGATAAGACCATATATTCCAATAAATGTATCTCAGTCATAATAATTGGGGCTAATTTAAAATACAACATGGCATGTTAAAAAATGAGTATTTAGCATGTCGCCAAGATTTGTAAATATAATATTCCTAGGTAAATTTCTCAATTAAGATATATCATTTTTATATGACATAATCATGTTTCTTACACTTGCTTGGGAGAGGCAAAGCATTTGAGAGTTAGGAATAATATTAAACTCATTAACGGTTTCAACTCAATTGTTATGTAAATGGGGAAACTTAGATTTGGACAGGTTAAGTTACTTTTTCAAAGTGATACAGATAGAAGTCATTCATTTTGTAATAACCCAGTTGAATTATACTATCCTACTATCAATGAGGAAATTTGCATGGTCTTAGTAGTATAAAGATTAAGGATATGCTCCCTGTCTTCTTTATCTCTGTTTGAGTTAAAGCAGACACATAATTTTAATACATTTACATAGACAAGAACTGTAATTGAGAGTTGTAAAAGATATTTTTGAGCATTTATGAGGAGACAGAAATTAAATCATGAAAATAGGACTAAGACTTTCTGAAAGAAGGAAAAAGACTTAATAGAGGATGTGATTTTTATCTAAATATTTAATGTTTGGGAAATGTCCTTGAATGTAATGTTTTAGAGACAAAGAAAAAAATATATATATATAAATTAAGAATTGACAATATGGAGTTTATGTATTTTTCTTTTTCCCTCCCACTATGCATAATGTGGAGATCCAGCCCAACCCCCCCCCCCAAGTCTTCAGCACTTAGCCTCCTGTGTGACCTAGACATAAGTTAAAGGTTGAAACCCCCCCAAGAGGGGAGAGAATGAATAGATGTTATTGTAAACTATAGTCTTCCCAAAGCAATAAACATCCTTGGCAAACATCCTTCCTACCAGCGTAGTGCAAACATCACCGCACCCCATGTGTACACTTCATGTGACCCTAGCAGTATCTCAGTTCTCAAACCCTATGGAATGTCTTTGCTCTAAAACCCCTTATATCATCCCTCATTTTCTCATCTGTTTGCAGAGCACTATCTTCATTCTCGGAACCGCAGCCATCAGAGATTCTATCCTGCCTGTAAGTGCCAATAAAAATTATGCCTGACTAAATGCCAGGTTTGTTCCTTCGTCTTGCAGCTGCACCAACTCATGCCCTTCAAGAGTTGGGTTGAAACATATATCTAAAAACACAAGACAAGCATAAGAAGACTCTGAAATATGCATAGAAGAAGGCAAACTGGCTAGGATCCCTGGTAACCAAGAAGCAAGAAGATGGTGAATCCCTAGGTTTTCTTTTTTGCTCATATAACCCAGCCTGGGTGATGGAGAGTCAGCAATCTGGAAACAGCAGCTGTTTCAGAGAAAAAAAAAGCACTAAGTAAAGTCTGTTTAATCAAAGAACAAAGAGCAAGATAGTTTATTATTTGGCCACAGGATTCTATGAATTAAAACTTTTTATTAATGCTGTGCTATGAAATTATAATGTTAATTGTAGAATTTAAAAGAAAGCTTTGATGTACTCTTAGATGTAATATTTTTGAAGAAATGATTAAGACCCTATTTTTCAATGGAAATATCCCAGAAATAATTTAAAATATAATAAAATTATTTAATTGCTATTTTATTTTCTTTCTTCTGCAAATTATTCATAGACAGCAATGTCCCTAATCCACACAAAACAAGATAAAAATTGAGGCCCCATTCTCAACCCCATCAGCAAAGTTTAAGTGGTCAAGCAAGCACTGGGCTAACTGTAATATAAGGGCATTTCATGGTCTTTAATCATAAGTCAATCGATTGCATAAAGGGCTGATTACATTTACAATCAATTCAGGAGGTTGCCATTAGCAATGAGTGACACCTTATCCAATAAGTTGAATGCCTTTCAAGGGGAAATGATTTCAGCATTCAGAGAATTTCCAGCTCTACTTTGGACTGCCAAAATCTCCTGGGAACTCATCAAGGACCTTCATCAGAGCCCTTGGTTTGCAGCCTGTGTGGGAAATTTGGACTTGCGCATCCCAACAGTCATGTAAGAGAATTTATAAAATCTCATACTTTTTACAGATATTTACAGATGCCTCCTGTTGGTTCTGTTTCTCTAGAAGAACCCTAACTAATACAGTCCTCATGATGTTAATGAAGACCACATGAAAAAATTTGATTTCTACCTCCTCCTGACTGTTATGAGATGTCCCTCCCACTCCTTGCTGGGTTGTGTCAGAGGAGGCTTAGAGGAGAGTCAATAATTTCACCACTATCCAGTGGTAACAAGACCACCAACCCACTGCAGTGTCAGTGTCAGTCACATGGGGAGCAGAAATGAGGTGCCCTCTTCTTCTCAAATACAGAAGTATCAAAAGAAGCTTAATGGGGAACCTGAACTCCCACCACCACCCAGCACTAGCATGGAGCTGCTTTCCCACATATACCAATGTAGACTGATTTGGGAACTTGAACTTCCACCATATCTGGCTGTGAAGACGTGGTTTTTTTCCTTTCTCTATTAGCTCAGGGTGGATTTTTGAAAATGACCTGATTATATGCTGTCGACAAGAAACTCACTTCAAATATAGGGACTTATGTATGTTGAAAGTAAAAGAATGAATAAAGATAGACATGCAAGCTTTAATAAATCAAAGTAGGAGTGGCTATATTAATATTAAAATAGACTTCAGGGCAAAGAAATTTAGTAGGGACAGAGAGAAATGTTATATAATGACAAGTGGGTCAATTAATCAAGAAGACATAGTGATCCTAAATGTGTATGCATCAAACATATCTTATGGTTCTTTTTAGAACATTTTTAGTGGCTGCCTACAATATATATTTTTAACAAAACTAAGTCCATTTTCAAATAACACCTTTGTACTTAAAACATATTGCAAGAATTGTATATAGTTTTCCTCAATTTTCCTTCCTTTCTCTTATGACATTGCTGTCTATTTCACTTATCCTTATGTTATAATCTACAAATAAATTATTATTATTATCACTTTACACAGTTTTATTTTTGATCACCTATGGATAAGAAAAAATGTTTTATTTTACCTTCTCTCAGTTCTTCAACTCGTTTTCAGCATTTATATCCAAGTACCTGAAGTATAGCATTTTCCTTATGTTAACATTTCTTGTATGGCTGGTCTCCTCACAATGAATTCCATTGTTTTTTGTCTGAGATTATATCTCCTTCACTTTTGAAGGGCAGTTTTAGTGGGCATTGAATTCTATTTTGGTGGTTTTTTAAAATATATGTTTTTTTCTTCCATTCAATACTCTAATATTTCTTTCCACTCTCTTTTTGCTGTGAAAGTTTTTGACAAAGTAATCTATCATAAATCTTATGTAGATTTCCCCTCACCTCTATAGCTTCTTTCAAGATTTCCATTTTTCCTTAGGTTTTCTGCACTTTGAATTTTTTATGCCTACATATATTCCTTTTTGTTTGTTTTTGGGTACTTATCCTATTTCATGTTCTCTGAGATTCCTGGATCTGTGAATTAGTGTGTGTCATTAATTTGGAAGTTTGCTGTGATTATTACTTAAGATATTCTATCGTTCTTTTTCTGGTATTCAAATTACAATCTTGTTACACCTTCATGCTAGATGGCTTAAGACTTTTGAGATGTTGGGATAGGTTTAATGCATTTTGCATGTGGGAAGGGCATGGATTTTGGAAGGCCAAAGGATGGACTGTTATGGATTGAATTGTATCTCTTAAAGTGATATGTTGAGGTCCAAATTCCCAGTGCTTAAGAATGTGACTGCATTTGGAAGTAGGTTCATTGTTGATAGAATTTGTCAAGTCTAAAATATCATCCCAGAGCACAGTGGGCTCTTAATCCAAAATGATGATATCTTTAGAAAAATATGATATGTGGAAACAGAGTAGAGAGCATTATATGACAAATGAAGCAGAGTCATGCATTGTCATCAAGCCACTCCCAAAAGCCAGCAGAGAGGTAGGGAACAGATATTCCCCTACAAACTTTCATGACCCTGCCAACTTTATTTATTTATTTATTATAAAGAAACTTTAGATTACATAAATGTTACATAAAAAACATAGGGTATTCTCATATCCTGCTAGCATCTTGATTTTAGACTTCCAGCTTCAAAAACTCTGGGACAGAAAATTTTGGTTGTTTTCCATCACCAAGTTTGTGCTACTTTGTTATGAAAGCTTTAGCAAACTAAGACAATGATAAAGAACTGTGCACTTATGAATTTAACAATTTAGAAGAAATGGAACAATTCCTTGAAAATTTCAGTGTACCAAAATTCAAGACGGATGTGCCACCTATATAGGATTATAGCCACAAATGATTTTTAATTTGTAATTTAAATTCTTCTATAAACTAAATCTCCAACCTGAGATGATACATTGTAGAATTCTACCAATCATAAAAAGAAGAATTGGCATGAATTTTACCCAATTTCTTCCAAAATATAGAAGAAGAGTAACTCTTCCCAACTGCGACAAAGCCTGTATGAAAAAAAAGAAAACTATACAATTCTATTTCCCATGAAGGTAGGCACAAAAATCCTCAGTAAAATATAAACAAATCCTATTCAGCTATGTATGAAAAGAATTATACATCATGGCCAAGTGGTAATTATACCAGGTATTTATGGGCAGTAGGCATTTGAGAAATAATCAGTGTCATCCTCCAAATCAATAAGCTAAAGGAAAAAATAACAAATAACAGCAATAACAAAACGTGACCATATCAACTGATACAGATATAGCATTGTCCAAAATTCAAAACCATTCACAATAAAAACTCTAAGCATACTAGGAACAGAGACAAAATTTTTCAATTTGAAAAAGAGCATCTAAAACACTACAGCTAATGTTATACTTAATGGTGAAAAGTAAATGCTTTCATCTAAATCTGGGAACAAAACAAGGTGTCTGCTCTCAACATTTTCATTTTACATAGTGCTGGAGTTTCTAGCGAGTGCAATAAGGAAAGGAAATAAAAGGCATACAGATGAGAAAGGAAGAAATAAAGTGGCTCCTATTTGCAGATAACATGATCATCTACTTAGAAAATAAATTTTAAAAAATCTACCAAAAGTTTTTTAGAAATAATATGTGATTTCAGCATGATTGCAGCATACAAGAGGAACATACAAATATCAATTTCATTTTTATATGTGTTCTGCTAGATAAAATGCTTTGCTAATGTTTTGCTATATATGTGTGCATATAGATTGATATTATGACTTAATTAACTTAAGCATAAGAAAGCAATACATAGACATGTATTCATTTATTTTATTAAATTTTAATAATTGGGACAATGTAAAAGAGACAAAGGATTGCCTGCAAACAGGGATCCAACTGCTACATCACAATCCTTCATGGTATAAATACATACATATATAGGTTCACTAAACTGCAGGACACACCAACATGCATGGCCCACCTCCAGCCAGAGTCCCAGATGGATACAATATAAATGCCTATATACATATCTAATTTAATAAGTTTATACTGACAATTAGAGTGAGAAACAAGAATAACATAATCAATTAAAAGATTAAATAAATATTGAACAGAGTCACAAAATGACAGAAAAACAGAGCAGTCTTACATACAAACTCACCAACATCTAGCTCTTGGCTGGGAAGTCCCAAATCAGCAGCCGATATTAGAGTCCTGATTGAAAACAACAGCTGTGCAGAGCACCCTCTCCCAGGGTGGTACTTCAACTGGCCTGACCAGGTACTGTCCCTTTTATTGAGCTTATAATCAATTATCTTGATACTATAGATGCCAACTTGTGAGTACTGCATCAATTCCCGAGGAAGTGGCCAACCTCCTCAGGAAGGAACACAAGACTCTCCGAAATGCACTCTATCTGTTCTTATTTGTTAGAAAATATCCTTAATGTGCCCACTGTTCTAGTTCATATCACTCCTCCTGAAATATGAAAAGTGTTGAACAGCAAGGCATTGGTTTGCTGATTGACAAAGTTCCCTGCATGACATTTCTCTTTTAGATTTGAACAACAATCAATAAATTTTTTATCAATACAATATGGTAACCATGAATATATACATATGGAAACCAAAACAAACATATAATATCATCTAAAGTAGCTTAAACAATAGATGAAACATTCATATATAAATCTTTAAAAAAATTCTCACAGTATTTGTATGCTGAAAATTACAAAGTCCTGCTGAAAGCAATTGACAAGGTCTAATAATAAATGGAGAGACATACCATGGTCATAGATTGAAGGACCTAGTAAATATGTCAAATCCGCCATGTTAATATACTGGTTTAATGCATTTCAAAATCCCAGCAAAATTTTTGTATGTATGGTCAAGATTATCCTAAAATGTATACTGAAGCACAAAAAGTTAGAATAGAAATTTTGGCAAAGACTAATAAAGTGGGAGGAATTTCTTTACACTTTTCCAAGACTTCTTATATAGCTACAGTAAGCAAGACTTTTTTCATATCAAAGAACTTGTTAATGAATGGAAAAAAAACAAGCTATTTAGAAACCACATAGCTGACAAAATACTTGTATCTAAACTATATTAAGAACTCTCAAAAAACAATAAAAAAATAGTATTCCAATAAGAAAACTGTAAGAGACTTGAAAAGACATTTCACTGAAGAGGATATATAGATGAAAAATGAAATGTAAAAAATGTGTGACATCACTAACCATTAGGAAAATGCAAATTAAGACCATGGTGTAATATCACTGCACACTTATTAGAAAAATTAAAATAAAAACAAAAATAATGAAAACATTGAATGTTGTTGAGGATGAGAAACTGTATCTCTCGTACATTGCTATTGGGGATTTAAAATTGTATGTCCACTATAGATATTTTTTTTTACCACTTTCTTACATGTAAACAAAACTAAGCACTGTATGACCAGTAACTCATGAGATAATTACTCCCAAAAATAACACCTACACTTAAGATCTTTTCTTATTTTTCTGTTTTTGAAAAATCCAGGCTAAGAACATACACATTTTTAAATGAGTTATTAAATTTGTTGCATTTAGGCAAAACTAATTCCTTTCGTGGTTTAATATTCTTTTGTGTTAGCTGCTTATATTTTATTTATCTATTTTAACAATTGGCATGTTCTGGAATTTTTCCTAATGCAAAACACTATTGAAGATGCATAGATAAGTGTCTTGAAGTACATATGCAAATTTTCCTTTAGGATCTCTTCTTAGGAGAGTAATTACTGAATTGAACAATGTGCATGTGGTTCAACATTGATGACAAAGAATATTCTGAAATGGCTGTAAAAAAATTAAAGTTCCATTAATAGAGCATGACACTTCTATTGATTCAAATTTTACCAAAACTTGATATTCCTGTCCTGTTCAATTTTTCTCAATAGTATGTTCTAAAAGTGGAATCTATTGTGTTTATAATTTGCCTTTTCTTTGTTTCTAATAAGATTGCTTATCTCTCATGTTAATTGGCTTTTTATGTTTTCTTCCTTTGAAATTCCTTTTAAAGACTTTTGCAAACTAAAGCAAACAAAAATGCTTTTGGTTTTTGCTTATGATCCACAGAAGTTATTAAATTTTCACAATGCTAAACCTTCATTGATTTGCTCACTTTATAAGAAACCATAGAGAAAATATTCTCTTACATAAAGGTAGAGTTTCTAGCCATGATGAATTGTATAATTCATCAGTCTGAATATTTTTTATTTAAACACTTTCCCCAAATTCTTACCCCAACAAGTGTTGTTCTACATTTATGTGTTGCTAAATCTAATTCTATTCCATTTTCTTTCTAAATTTCTAAGTGTTCCAGACACATGCACAATTTTTTGGTTATTTGAGGAGGTCCAACAAAAGTCCCTTCCTCTTTGCCTGGATTATATCTCAAAAATGGAATATGAATGAAAAAAGTGTATCTTTTATTACAGAAAATGTCTAAGTCACAGGATATGTACTGACACAAATGTCACTTATCCTCTTTGTAACTACCAATGCCAGACCAAGGCAGATCTTCCTCTTCTTGGTAAGCCTACATTGATAAAACATATGACAAGGTAGAACTGAGAAAGCACATGTTCCCTGTACACAGCTCATTCTAAAGAAGAAAAGGTAAAGACCTGATAATCTGATGATACTCAGTTTATTCTTCGTAGATTTGCCTGTCAGATAATGTATAGAAGTTTCACTGTGACTATTTGAGTAAAGCATCAGAGAGAAGTCAGTGTGCTATGCTAATTGAGTTATGCTCATTTGGAAGAATATATCAGAAATGAAGAAACGTAATTCTTTTGAATAATGAAGAATTATGCTTTCCCCCCTCATGATTACATTTTTTAAAGAGAATTGATTTTAATCACTTTAGTGAATGCTGTATGCACAGTAAAAATAACTTTTCTGGATGGACGCTTTCATTTTTCCAGAATCAAGAATTTTGACTGCCTCTCTCATAGGAAATCATTCACACCTAAGGTAAAATTTCTTGCCCAATGTGTGTTCTCTCCCTGGGGACAGCCTGTATCCAAAGACAAAGATGGGGCAATACTTTAAAAAAAAAAAAAAATTTACTTATTTATTTATTTACTTTTATCCATTTTTACCCCCCTCTTCCTCCATTTTTGCTGTTTTGTGTGTGTATGTGTCCATTCACTGGGCAATTCTCTGTGTCTGTTTCCTTCCCTTCTTCTCATCTTTCTTTTCCTAGCTTCACCAGGATTCGATCCTGGGAAATGCCAATGTGTGAGAGAAGCATCCTACCACCTGTGCCACCTTAGTTCTTGGTTTCTCGGTGCATCTTTTCTTGGCTTTCCCTTGTGTCACTCTCCTGTTACGTCATCTTGCTGTGTGGCTTGGCAGGCCTGACAATGCATCTAATTGCGGGGCCTGGTGGTGCACCCACTCACGGGGCCTAGTGGTGCACCACACACAGGGCCTAGCAGCATACCTGCTCACAGGGCCTGGCGGCCCACATACCTTCTTTATTTTCCTTCATTTTCACCGGGAGGTCCCAGGGATCGAATCCAGGTCCCTCCATATGGGAGATGGACACACAACCACTTGAGCCACATCTGGCCCCGCCCCCAATACTATGGTTTTAAAACTCCAACTTCTTGCCTCTATGCAAGACAATTCAAAAAGGTTATCCAGGACAGAATATCCTGTTGGAACAAATTCCTTTTCTAAATACTGCTTTTCTTGCTCCCACAGATGTTCCCAAGGACACTCTCCAATGAACTAGTGTATTCAAATCTAAGTCTCAGAATGTGTTTCTCAGGGAACAAGTCCTGTGATCATATATTTGGTAGATATAATTTATTAAATTAGTAGAAAAATAAGACAAAATATATCTTTACACCTAGATGAGACTAACCTTGCACAATTTTCAATGATGTGTCCAAATTTACTTATATAAAATAGATTACTAAGTAATTCTCAATCTATGATTTTGAAAAAATAGCTAAATGATATTTCTACCCTTAATCATGGGTCTCTATCTAGAACACTCTTTACTTATCTCTGAATTGTCAAACATGAGCCATTCATTGCAGCCACACATCAAGTTCCATATCCTTTCTAATTCTTTTCAAGTTTCTCATAACTATATAATTGCTAAGAAAGTCAAGGACACAATCAGCAGCCATCTCCCAGCCCTCACCTACCTCTGCTTTCCCCCTCTAGCTTGTTAATCTGCAGATGTTTATGTTTCCACTCTTTTTGGTTTGCATGCAGGCATATGCTATATTTCTATTTGTGCTTATTTGCATGCAAGTGTTGATATGTTCCTATTTCACAAGAGAGCACAGATAGCCAGGGGAGATGTTAAATCTTAACCAGTCCCAGCCTCCTCCCAGGACACAAGGGTTGTTGTTGGCAGAGCTCTCTTCCCCTAGAGTGTATAAAAGCTCAGCACTGAGTCAGTACGGATATCCTTCATCTCTAACATGAAGAGTGGCATGCAGATTGCAATCCACTGATGCTGGGTCAAGCAGTTGACCTTCCTGGAGGACCAGACAAGGTGAGATGTTTTACCCTACTTTTTTGGACAAGCAATAAAGCAGTCATTTGTTAGGGCTGTGTTGTGCCTGAGCCAGTTTTCCCACAAGGCCCCTTATATTTTGTCCTGCATTCTAACTAAGAAGTCATTTATTATGAACCACAAAATGTTTCCTTATAAATTTATAATTTTAATCCTGGTATCATACCTTTCTATCAAGGCATTTTGGAGCAGTTCATTCGTTAAGACAGGAAACTATAGAGGTAAACTGGCAGGGTTCAAATCTGGACCTCAGTACTTACTGCCTTTGTGATCTTAGGCAATTATATAACCTCTGCAAATCTATTTCTTTTTAAATTCATAAGTTAGGCATGAAGATTAAATTAACTGCCACATGCAAAGCATTTAGAGGAATGACCAGCACACTGAGTGCCCACAATACATACTTAGTTCCTCCAGTGGTTTACAGATGCTAGGATACAGGAAGGATTTAGTAAAAGTGTTTGAAAGAATAGTATTTTAGTTTTTGCTTTACTTATCCCTGATTATACAAATGTGAAGAATACATTTGTATCAGAGTTTAAAAAGATAAATACCTATTTTATTAATTTTGTAATAAAATTGCTATATTGATATACCCCTAAAATAGTACCAAAAGATGTGAACTGTCAAAATTATAAGCAATCATAGTTGTTGTATATGAACAGAAGACATGAGGATAGTGTGAAATAAAAATCTACTAACGGAGGTAAACCCTTTTGGCACTTTCTCTGGAAACCTTGAATACAATCAGGGTGACCAAATGAAAAGTGAACCATAAATTTTTTCCCATAGAACAAATGACACCATGGCTCATTAGCTTTTTGACTGTGTGTAGACTTACTCATGCAGAAGCCAGGAGCAGAGAGTCTAATTTTCATCATTGAATAGATCTAGTGGGCTGCCTTTTTTATTTGTTTTTGTAATTGTCTTATCCATTTGATGAAATTTTATCATCGTGTTTTGCTTTATCAGTTATCAAGTAGCCAGTATTAACACATAGAAACACTTAATTGTTCCTTTTATTCATAAGAGCATCTTACTCGCCAGTATTAACGCATAGAAACACTTACTTTCCATTTTTTGTGAACTCTGTGGATGATCTGATCAAGCCTGCAAAGCTGTACACATGCTGATTAGCTAGTCTTTCAGAACACATTACTTAAATATAAGTGCATTAGTTTGCTCTGCTGATAGAACAAATTACCACAAACTAAGTGGCTTAAAGCAAGACAAATGTATTATCTTATTCTTTTAGGTTAGAGCCCCAAATGAGTCTCATTGGGCTAATTTCAAGGTGTCAGCAGGACTGTGTTCCTTACTGGAGGCCCTCAGGGAGAATCTGGTTCCTTGTCTTCTCCAACTTCTAGAGCAGGGGTTCTTAACTAGGGGTCCATGGACCCCCAAGGAGTCTGTAGAAAGATTTCAGGGTGTCTGTGAGCAGGAATTGAAAAAAGTCAACTTATAATTTTTATTTTCTCTGACCTCTAACTGAAATCTAGCGTTTCCTTTATTTATGAATGTATGAAATAAATTACAGTAGTATTCATTTCATATCACATTACAGTTGTTGCATATCTCCAAAAATTGCTTATGCTCATCCATACTTTGAAGTTACAGTAGTAATTACGGTAGTTGTTATACCCAATGCCAGTTGCGTGTCAGAAAATTATCTGTCACTACATTCTGAGAAGGGGTCTGTGGTTTTCACCTGCCTGGAAAAGGGGTCCATGGAACAAAAGAGGTTAAGAACCCCTGTTCTTGAGGCTTCATGGCTTGGCTCACTGATCCCTTCCACCTTTAAGGCCAGAAACAACTGGTTAGGTAGCTCTCACATCACATCGTTCTGATATTGATTGTTCTGCTTCCTGTTTATACTTTTTTTTGAAAAAAGATTCTATTGTCAATTGTAGTAACATGTATTTATCAATACACAATTCAAACTTTCTTATTTTAACCACTTTAAAGTGGATACTTCAATAGTATTAATTACATTCTCAATATTGTGCTGCCATCACCTGTATCTATTATCCCAATTTTTTCATCACCTCAAACAGATACTCTACACCCATTAAACAATAACACCCTCTTCTCCCCTCTACCATCTGCCAATCCACTACTTATTTCCATGAAATTTGCTTCTCCTGGTTATGTCATAAAAGCCATATCATATGATATATGTCCTTTTGTTTCTGGCTAATTTCACTTGAAATAATGTCTTCAAGTTTCATCCATGTTGGAACATGTATCAAAACTTCATTCTATTTTTTTTTTTAAGATTTATTTTATTTATTATTTTCTCCCCACCCTCGTTGTTTATGCTTGCTGTCTGCTCTCCATGTCTGTTCATTGTGTGCTTTCTGTGTCTGCTTGTCTTCTTTTTGGAGACACTGGGTTGTGTCAACTCGCTGAGTCATCTTGTGTCAGCTCACCATGCCACCCTTGTGTCAGCTCGCTGTCTTGCTCCTCTTCTTTAGGAGGCACCAGGAACTGAACCTGGGCTGGCTAACATTCCATTTAATGGCTATACTACATTTTGTTTATCCATTCATGTATTGGTGGACACTTGGGTTCTTCCACATTCTTGCTATTGTGAATAACATAGCCATAAATATTGGTATACAAATATCTATTCAAGTACCTGCTTTCAGTTCTTTGGGATATTTTATTAGTCAGCATTCTCTAGAAAAACAGAATTGGCAGTATATATATGTGTGTGTGAGTGTGTGTGTGTGTGTATGTGTGTAAATATTATGAGATTTATTATAGAAATTGGCTGATGGGACTCTTGGGATGGCAAGTTCAAATTCTTAGGGCAAGCTACAAGTTTGAAACTTGATGACATTGAGCCCCCCAGGAAAAGCTGCAAGTCTTGAACTCCAATGAAGGTGAAGTTGAATTCTCCAGAAGAAGCTGACTGGCTAAATTAGAGATAAAACTTCTTCTTTCTGACCACTGAAATAAATAGTTTTCCCTTTCAGGATCCCAACTGTTTGGATGAGAGGATTCCTCTAATTGCTGAAGGCAGTCTCCTTTGTTGATTATGTATGTAATCAGCCATGCACGCAATCCTCCTTTGTTGATTATATATGTAATCAGCCATGCATGCAATCAGCTGACTAATTACTTAAATTTGAGATATACACTCACAGTAACGTTCAGGTCAGTGATTGCTTGGCCAAACAAGTGGACACCATTACCTAGCCAAGTTGACATATGAAATTAACCTTCAGAGTACAGACCAAGAAGTGTGATTGCCAAGTCATATGGTAACTTTGCTTTCAAGGAACTTTGTGATTACATTAGGTCCACCCAGATAATCAGGATAATCTTCTTATTTTAAGGTCAGCTGATTAATTCCATAGGCTACCTTAACTAATCTTTGTCATGGAACTGATATGTTCATTGGTTCTGGGAATTAGGGCATGAATGTCTTTTGGGGACCATTATATTCCCTACTAAGGTATAGAAATATCTGAAATAGACTGCTATTTCATACAAATTATCATTTTTTGTTTTTTTAATATACTTTTTAATTTTTTTTTAAAGATACTTACATAATTGTTACATAAAAAATATAGGGGATTTCCATAGAGAGAGACAACATAATTTCATCATATTCTTCTCTGTTTAGGTGACTCTCTTCCTGTGCTTTTAGCAATAGTGTAGTCTACATGAAAATAACCTGTGTAAGGAAGTTTTACTCTGTAAATTGACAGACAAAATTAAGGTATACCTGCTATTTAAGGTCAATGGTGACAGTTTAAGTGCTATTATGTTCTGATGCTCCAACTTTTGTCTGCATAATTCTACCTCAGAGAGCAATTCAGCATGTAATTACATTTCCCCACTGTATTATGAATCCTGGATTATATTCTAAAACTCTTTTCTTTTAATAGACTTGTCAATTTCTCTCATCATTGATTTTAGTTTATTATTAAAGGCATTATTTGACATTATATTTTAAAATAATATTTGCAGTTCCGAAGACCCAGGTATTAGAATGCTGGTATTTTATCATAATTTCCATATTTCTTCAAATGTGTTCTATTACACATCTATTTGGATATTTGCTGCTTATATCACTTCAATTTTCCATTTTTAGCTATAATTAAATGCTTATGTTTTGAATAGATTAATATAAGCACATTATTACATCTGTGTTTTGCTATATTTTATAGAGATAAGTAGGCTAGAGAAATTAAATTCAAGAATATAATGTTTTATGAAATTAATATATGTTCTTATGTAGCCATTATCTTAGAAGCAATTAACAGGATGTACTACATCTTAAGTCTTATCTTAAAAGACAATATAAGCTAATCAGTAAGAATATTCTGAGAAGGTATTCTGCTTACCTGGCTAATAAATTTTTTTATTATAATAGATCGTCTCAGTTAAGGTGCTGTTGCGAAATTGAAATTATGGGTGGGGATCAATAATGTTCTTTCCATTTCACATGGGATGAACAAATAAAGCATTCAGGGCAGCAGAGACTTAAAACACAAATTTCTGTTTAGTAGGAGAGTTGTCAAAATAAGATGATTGGTGTAATCCACAGACTTTCCTCTCATCACTGGGTATAGGGATATAGGGTTTATTTTCAGGCATGAAATTGCACAGGATTTTATTACCCTTGATAGAGAAACAATAGCTAATAGAGGAACAGGACCTAATATGAAATATAATTTTATTAGAATAACTTAAATATGATATGGGCTCCATATATATTTTATGTACTGGAAAATAATAAAGATATTGATCATATCTCAAAAACAGACTGAAAAAAGACTAAAGAACAGAAATAGAAATGAACGTATCTGTTATAATTACTATCTTTCCCCAGGGAATGATTTGATGATCAGATCAACCAGTTTCTCAGACACAACGATATGTGATTGGCTAAATTTGATAATTATTATTATTTTAAGCTACTCAAATATTCTTTGAATATATATTCTAGAATATATTTCTAATCTGCTTCTGTAAAATTATCCTTACCCTCCTTCACGTTTCTCCATGGGTGAATTTTCACAGGACTCTCTTCCTTTAACCCTTGAACTTGTTAAATGAAAATCTTTAGAATGCCACTGTTCCTGAGGAAAACAATCACCAGGGACATTTCACAATGAACACACAATTGTTATTCAACATTTCACCAAACTTGCTTTGAACTCTTTAATAAATCTGACATTCTATGATTCTAACTGAAGTCAAATCAGGAAAAAGGGACTATATAATATAATTGGTGATATACATATACTGATGCTGAGTATAAGCCATGTCATCAATTTAATTAAAGTTAATCTAATATAAAATCCTTTTTTTATGATATATTTGTTATTTGCAGTTCTGAAATGCAATCTCCCAAGTCTTGTTTAATACAAACTTAAAAGAAAAAATATTTAATTTTTCTTTGACTTTATATCTAGTAGAACTTTGATTCCACTATTTTAAACTCAATGTTCAATAAACTGTTCTGTAGATGTAAATAATCATTTGAAAGTGACTAAAACTGGAACAAATCCATAATATATTCTGGGAATTTCTTTATTACCTTGTTTTGATTCAAAATTCAAATTTCACATTATTTTAGTGTCTCTCATAAATCATTTTAAAAAAATATTATTCAACAGTGCAGGAAAGCTACAAAGTAGTTAATTTGTACATGCTGGCAAACCTGTCTATAGGTGAATGGTCGAAAATAAAGTTTCTTCACTATTGAATCATAGTGAGAACTAAATTTAACCCTCTGTCAATATCCAGTTTAAAGTAAAAACAATATTTGTCCCAGAAGAAGCTTGTTTGGGTTGATGATTGTTTATTACAAGAATTCTACCAAATCTAGGATTTTTTTCTTGTTTTGTTTTACTGACATTATTTTAGTAAAATAATGTAATTTATTTGGTATAACATTCTGTCCAATAAGCTGCATGCACTCATAATAAGACATCCTGATTTGGTATCATTTGACTTGGCAAAAAGATTCTCCAAAAATCTTACATAATAATAGTATTGGCAGATATCCATGACTATATCTGCAAAAATTCAAAATTGTCAGTGGTTTTTGAGATATATATATAATTATTATGTATTCAAAATCACTAATCTTTGTTTTATAATATCTGAACTTCTGCTAATTTTTACAGTGTATCTTTCATCTCTCACCTTGTATATTGCTTTCGTAGATTTTGAATTGTTTTAATGTCTCTTATGACTTTATTTAACATGCTTAACCTTTTTTCTAGCTTCTTGACCATAAAGAATATAGTTATAATAACTGTTTCATTGCTCTTGTACACTTATTCTATCCTCTGTTTCATTTCTGGTTCATGCTCCACTGATTTATTTAGTTTTTCTACTTCATTTCATGATTGATAATTTTCAGTCATGTGCCATACATTTTCAATTTTACCTCCTTGGGGGCTGAATATTTTAATGTCCCTATAATATCAGTATACTTTGTTCTTGCAGACAGCTAAATTACTTGGAAAGAGTTTAATCCTTTTGCGTCTTTTTAAAAATACATTTTAGCCAGTATTATAAAAGCATTTATTCTAGAACAAATATTGCATTACCATTGAAACAAACTCTTCTGGGCACTTTACCTGATATTCCATAAGTTATCAGCTTTTCCACTGTGCCAAAATACAAAATAATCCCAGCCCTCTATGGGTTCTGGGAAGTTTTCTCATGGGTGCTTTGAGATTGTTCTTTCTCTGACCTCAGGTAGATTCCTTGCATACATGCAATGACTTGTACTGAGTTGAAGATTCTATTTACCATCTGTATAGATGTGGAGATCTCTGTGCAGCTATTTCTTTTTGGTATTCTGTTCTTTGACACTAGATGCCTTTCCTCCAGGATATGAAGCTCCAATTCCTCAACTCAGGAAGAAGAGCAGGCTTTGCCTTGATTTCCCATTGCCTCTGCTAATTCCTATAATCTTTCAGAATACAGTAAACTATGGTAATTTTAGTGTTACCTTTATTTGTTTCCCATCTGTCAGGAATCATTATCCTTCATGACTTGTTATCTAATACCTTGAACACAATGTTTCATATATTTTGCCTATTTTATTTTTTCTTTCAAGTGGAAAGTTAATTTAGTCCTTATTCTTTCAACTTGGCCAGAAACACATATTGTCGCTAGAACACTTTCTCAGCTTTTCCTCCATAAACTTTAAGACTATTAATTTAATGTGACCTGTAATATTTCAATGTATTTCTTTAGTACTATCTTTAAGTATTTACAGTGACATTTTACTGAAGATTAAGTCTTTGTCAGATCTCACTTATTAAAACTTCCTTCAGCTATCAAGATTTATCTTCTGGGATAGGAAATGGGGAATTAAGAACTTTATTTCTATATATTTGCCATGAAATAAAATAATTGATTCTGTCTATAGATGCTCTTAAATCTTGTAATAATATAACCAACTCTGAGAAAATAAAAGCAGAAATAACAACTGATAACGACAAGAACATGAAAAAAATTTATGTACACTTATCCTGAACTCAGTGGCAAGTCATATTACTAAGGAGCTTAGAGTTATTATTTCTAAAACATTATCCCACATCTCCTTTCATATGTTGACTCCTTATTTAGGCAAGAGTGGCTTTTTCAAAATTTATAATTTTTTATGTTAACAAAAACTGTTACTTAGTTTAGCACAGGGCTGTCAATATATATGCACTATATCAGAAATGGGTTGGCTTTTATAATGGGAATTTTATTAAGGTAAAAGCTTACAGTTCTGAGGTTGTGAAAATGTCCAAATCAAGGCATCATCAGAGATGCTTTCCCACCAAAGGTCAGCTGCTAGCTGATCCCGGAGTCCTCTCAAATGGTAAGTCAATTTGGCGGGTTTGCAGGTCTCTAATTTCTTATCTAGCTCAGCGGTGGGTGATCAGACATCTCTTCCTGGGCCTCACCTCCTTGAACCTCTCGAGGCTTCTCTGGGGTGCTCTCTCTCACATAGCAGGTAAAGATGGCAGTGACTTTATTTGTTTTCTTCTGTGTGTTTCTGCTTTCGGTTCTCAGTTTATATATATAAGATCTAGCAAGAGGGTAGACACCCAACCTGAGTTATGCCGCACTGACATAGTTCAATCAAAAGCCCTAAACTGATCTCATTGAAAGTGATCTAATTAAAGTTCCCTTAACTGAATCTAATCAAAAGACCCTATCTATATTACATTTATAGGCACAGGATAATTTAGCTTAAGAACATAATTTCCTGGGTCCACTAAAGAAAAATCAGGACCGTTTCTAGTATTATTACTTCTATTATTGGCACCATCATTATTTGATATTCCACACAGGTGCATATCTTTATCTTATATTGTAAACAAATTGCAAAGCCTTTGGTGATAAGATATATACCTCTTTTTTATTAATCCCAGAAGAAATTAACTAACACATTAACTTACCATTAAATTTATAAATCTCAAAGATTATATGAGAGATTTATCTTTAAAATCAATATTAATATATTTTTGTATAACATTTTTATTTGAAGTCTAAATTTAAAAACATAATTCAGAAGTTTTGTCAGAGTAATTTGCATTGGCTAAGCCTCCAGATGATAATAATTACAATCTCTAGAAAAAATATAAAAAACAACTATCTAAAAGCAAGCAGAAACTGCAAAGACAACATACTTGAGAGAAGATAAGTAAAATAGTTGTGTGTGATGTTTAGCTATATTTCCCCCTGGATATTTCCTAGTTCAAGGTGGCAAATGAGAGAGTAAAATGCAAACAGAAAATGACTGAAGCATAGGAATAAAATTCAAAGTCTGGGGTTTTCAGAGGTGATGGGAATTGGGTGTGGGGGGTATATTGCAGAAACAAGGAAACCACAAAGGGTGGATCCCCAAAATCTACATAAAAATTCCTCTCATATCCATTTCTTATTCCTCAACTATTCTTTACAAGTGACAAAAGTCCAAACAGTTCAGAAGAAAATAGCTGTGAAGTGAAGTTTTTAGCAAGGACCTGTGCTGGAGAAAAAATGTTAGGAATCTAAATCCCACCAAAAGAGAAAGACTTGGTTAAAAAAAAAAAAAAACTCTGACTTTTCAGTTAAATTCAAGAAGGGTATATTTTAGGAGTAATTCCTGGACTATAGGTTTTTTTGTAGGACACAGGACAAATCTCCACAAATCTCCCTTACAAAACACAAAGCCTACCCTCCATAAAGTCAAGAACGTCCTCTAGAAATTTTCCTGTCAAAAACAGCCTCAATTTCCTATTGAGGCTGAATTTCACCTATTGAGTGAAAGGAATGGATAAACTAAACTGGGGTGATTAAAATAAGAACAAAACTCTCCATTAGTTGGGGAAAGGATAATGTTTGACTGGAAAAAGTAAGAGATGTCTACATCTTGATCTACATTTCAATAGATTTGTCAAAATTCATCAAAGTATACATTTAAGATATCTGCATTTTTACTATATACAAATCATATCACAATAAAATTAGATATTAAATAAAAGAACAAATTTAAAGGTAAATTAAGGAGTGTGTATTCATTTATATTAAAGGGGTATAAAATTCATAATTTTATGAGTGTGTTTGTCTGTGTGTGTATATTGAGCTAAAATCAGTGACAAGACTGATCTGCCAATTCAGACTCACATGAATCAACAACCTTACCCACTCTGAAACTTTACTAATAACTTCAAGGTCTCAAACAATAAATAGTACAGTCAAAGCACAGCGAGATCTGGTACATCTCAGATGGAAACCCAGGTTCTTCTTTTCAGACTGGATACATTCTCTCTGGCAAAGAACAATGAGCGAAGTTTTTAATGAGTCTTGGAAACACTTCATACAGCAGGGAGTATTTCTGTTGTGAAACATATCCATTTTTACCCCAGAAAGTTGACTACTTGCATGATATAAGCTGTGGAGCTAATGCATCATAATTCCATAGGTAATAGGTGAGTCTGTAAAAAATCCTTTGAGGTCCAGTTATTATATTTACAAGGAGATTAGACAAGGCCACTTGCCTTTTCTTTAGCATCGCAATGCATCCTCCCATAACAGAATAAAATGGACCACGAGCCAGCTACTTCACTCCTTTTCCTTCTGTTTACACTAAAATAAACCATTTAATAATGCATATGTATTTATCTTGATTTTTTATTTCAGCTTGGAATCAACTTGTAAAGCAACATTTCTTTATTTTTAGCCAGTGTTAATGCTGGACTAAACCTTTAAGACAGCTAAAAAAATTTCCCGAATAAGAGCTTCCAGCCAGCATGATTAGTCCCCAAATAGATTTCCAATAAAGTTTTTTAGTTGCTGACACTGCATTTATAATACTTCTTTAACCTCAATATGATAGCTATGCAATATGATAGATATACTCATATCTAAATGGGTATTACAGGGAATATGTTTTAATATTTTGAATTCAATACACAAAAAACTTAGAGAAGATACATATAAAATTCACTCAATATCATGTGAAAAATGAGTAAATCCAATTAAATTTATGGCATTTTGTTAATATACTCAAATGCAACCTTTACAGTAATATTAGTCTCTCTATTTGTACACTATGTTCAGAAAATTTTGTTTCAAATCTCTTTTTAAATTATTTTACTTAAGCATTTTTTTTATTGGAGAAGTTTTTGGTTTAAAGGACAATCATGCATAAATTATAGGATTCCCATACACCACTCCAACACTGATACCTTGCAAAGGTGTGGAACACTTGTTATAAATGATGATGTCACATTTTTGTAATTGTAGTATTAATTAAAGCTCATGGTTTAGCATAGATTTCACTCTGAAGTTCCCTGGATTTTTTTAAAAAAATTCATTGTTACCATATGTGCAATCTAATGTTTCTCCTTTATATATATAAATATATAAATATATGTTTATATATAAATATATAAATTTATATTTATATATTTCAGTGCTGTTAATTCCCTTCACAATGTTGTGCTACCATCACCACCATTCATTAACAAAACATTTCCATCATTCCGCATAGAACCCTGTGCATTTTAAACCTTAACTTCCTTTTCCTATCCCCACCCCATGCCCAGTTAACCTGTATTCTAGATTCTGACTCTATGAATTTGCTTATTGTAATTATTTCAAATTAGTGATATACTATATTTGTCCTTTTGTGCCTGGCTTATTTCACTCAACATGATGTCTTCAAGTTCTAACCATGTTGTTACATGAATCAGGATTTCATACCTTTTTATACCTGTTGGATGTATATACCACATTTTATTTATTTATTTGATTTGTTGATGGACACTTGGGTTGCTTCATCTTTTGACAATTGTGAATAATGGTGCTATGAACATCAGTGTGCAGATAGCTGTACAAGTCCCTACTTTCAATTCTTTGGGGTATATTCCTAGTAGTGGGATTGCCAGGTCTATATTCAGCTCTCTGCAGAACCACCACACTGTCACCCACAATGGCTGCACCATTTTACATTGTCACCAGCAATGAGTGAGTGTTCCTATTACTCTGCATCCACTCTAACATTTGTTATTTTCCATTTTTAAAAGATCAACCATTCTAATGGGTGTAAAATGGTATCTAATTGTGGCTTTGATTTGCATTTCCCTCATGACTATTTCGAATCTTTGCTATGAAATTCTGGGTTAAACTCATAGACTAAGAAATACAACACTATAAAAATCCTTTTGACTGCAGCAATGATACTGTTAAAAGTCCTTATCAATAAATTAGAGAATGGTAAAGGAATTCTTCTAAATCATGTCTCAGATTATTTATTCATTCAACTATGGACTATTATTAACCCAAACTCCCCCATCCTTATCTCCAACTAGTCCTTATTCAGTTTCCCTTTCATTGTATTTCCGAAACAAATTAGAAATGGCATTTTTCTGTCAGGAATACTATTTCACAAATTTTCATTGGATAACCCATTTTTATACTTCAAATCACAATTTTAATGACACTTCTCCAAGGAAAATGTCATTAGATCTTAGACTAGCTTCTACTTATGTATTATGTATTTTAAATTTTGTGCCATATATTTGATATTTTGTATAATTTATTTCAATGCATCCTAAATTAACTTCTGCTATGTATATATTAATACCCTGCACTTTCCTTTGTATTACTTGGAAGTTTTTAATAATATATTTTATTTGTTTTATCACATAATACATATCATAACTTTTAATGGTAAGCTCCATGAAGGCTTACATGGATGCATTTAATTGCTCACGTTTTTATTCCCAGCATCTAACACAGGCCTGGTTCACTGGAGATATTCAATAAACCCTTATTTATAGAGAAGCCAGAAATAAAGAAAGATGAGAAAGTTAATTCATCAATGTTTTCAGTTCCAAAGAAATTAGGGAAATGATGTCTTCCCATGAGCTTTGAACATTCCCTAAGAAACTAAGAAAGGTAAATTCTATATATGAAGAAGAAAATGTATTTTCCAATATTCTTCACTTTAGAAATTCTTATATGGGATTGATTTATTATTGATTATTCAGACTTATCCAATACATTTGAGTCACTGGCTCTTTAGATGTTCTAATTATAATTTATATATGGCCACAAGGGGAAAAAGAAAACAAAAACCCAATACTTGAAAACTTCACGTGCATGATATTTCAGAGAATAATTGTTGAAACAAAAATCTACGTCTTAGTTTGCCAAAGGGCTGTCAATGCAAAATACCAGAAATGTGTTGACTCATTAAACTAAGCAGTGGCCAGTCAGTCATCTCTCCTTGGGCCTCCACTCTTTGAGCCTCTTGGGCTTCTCTTCTTGAGCTCAGCTGTTGGTAGACCTGGAGCCGTTTCTCTCACGTGGCCAGAACAAAAATTTGACTTTCTTGTCTTGTGTGTCTCTCTGTGTGTCTCCATTTATATAAGACCCAACAAGAGGGCACACACTCAACCTGAGTAATGCTTCACTGATGTAGTTCAACCAAAAGGATATCATACCGAAAGAAATAGATTAGTTCAAGAACATAATCTTTTTATTTTTGAGATTCATAAAATAACTTCAAACTGTCACAATCTACTACTTTTGTATTCTCAAGATGTTTTGCCCTTATTTTTCCATGTTTTTTGTTTGTTTGTTTGTTTCTTTGTGTGTGTTTGTGTGTTTGATATAGAGTGAGCATGTTTTTGTATGTCTGGTTGATGAGGAAGGAGAGAAATGGTTTTACGGAAGGGGTATTTTACTGCCAATTAAAAAAAAATTATGTGTGTTTTCAACAAGAATACTGTTTTAAATATTAGAGCTCCAGTGAGTACCATAGTGCAAAACGGCCTTACTTGAACATGAGTAAGCAAGAAAATATGAAATAAATAAAAATAGTTTGCATGTTTTTCACCTCTGATTTAAAATTTAGACAGACTGTTACTTTATTGAATTTTCACATTAAAAGAACACCAAAGGGGCTTTGAACTCAGAGCTTTGTACTCTTTTCATTTGTTCCAAATAACAAATGAAAAGGCAATTCTGACATCTCAAATTTTCTTACAAGACTAGTAAATGAGTAATAGTATTATCCTTACTTATGACTTAAAATGATATAGAAACCTTACAATTTTAAATTTTCATTTCTAAAAATCTGTTTTCATAAAATGAATTTTAAAGTAACAATCTAAATTCTTTAACTTAGATTTATAATGCCTCTGAAAGTTTTATGAAAACATTGGGCTTCTCAAACATGCTAAGTTGTCAGAGGAATACAGCAAAGAAAACCGAAGAGCAGTTCAGAGGACTTATTTGACTTTTCTGGGACACAGAAATGTTAAAGGAATCAAATATGCCAGAGGGACACATCACACTTTAATGTAAGTTCTATTTAAGGAAGCCAACCTATATAGTAGTTCTTTACTAATTTCTCAAAACTCTAGCATCACAATGTTTCATCTCTCAGACATGATGGATTAACAGAGAATTTTAGTTAGTTGCCTAGACCTCAAAAATTCTATTTCATAGGATACTAGCAGCTATTCATTACCATACTGTGAAGTGTGTCATAAATAATTTAAACTATAGTTGTCAAAATAAATGAAAAAACCCATTAATGCTGCACTTCCTTTAATTTCTTATTGCGTGTGTATTTGCTTGCTTTCTAATCTACAAAATCTAGTAAATCACAGTACCTGTCACTTTAGTGAATTAATCCACATCATTTCAACTTGACTGATTATATTGAAAGAATACCATCATGAAACTTAGACTGCCATTTAGATTTTGGTTATAAAAATGCATGTGAATACTTCTTAAAATGAAAGTTCAAAAAACTTCAGGAAGCCCTGGGAAGAAAAAACCATACTCAAATAGAATATTAAAGTTGATTTCCTGTCATTCAGACACTAGTAGAACAACAAATTAAGGACAAAGAATGGGAAAGAGAACATCAAATTGACTCAAAATATATTAGTAGGTGAAAAATAAATAATAAAGCCATCTATTTTCACTTTTGAAGATTAGCAAAATGCAGAAATAATCTAGACTCCCAAAATACAAATTGATTTTTTTTTAAAGTATTTTGTGATGAAGTAGAGGACCAAGAATGCCATCTGGAATTCATTTCTAGTTCTGCTACTTTCTCAATTTGTGATTTTGCATTAATTCTTTTAATTTGCCCTTTAAAGAAAAGGTATTTCTTATCATATTCTACTTGACATTAACTTTTGTCACATGTCATACTTTGATGTTAAATTTAAACTTGGCAGCCATTTTAGGCTTAGTCTCAGCATTTTCATTCAATTTGAATCTTATCAGTATATCACTTACTGACTAAAGGACTTTTTGTTTAAGGATCCTCTGTGATGGAATTTCATCCTGGAAGGGGTAAATTAGTTTTTATGACTGCCTTAGTGCAAGAACTTTATTCTTCAACACATGCAATCTATTATATTTTATATGAATGATATAATGAATGAAAAAGACAATGTTTGGACTGTATTGCTTTCTGTGTAAATTTAACAATTCTATTCAGCATAATGGTACATCATTTTCTCTTTTTTTTTCTTCCTACCAATTCATAAAGAAGAATTTTCCATCTATGGCAGTTTAATCAAGGTTGAATATTATTCAACCATTGCCGAAAGACAATTTTCTACTTCATAAAAACCCTATGGAAGCATAATCTCAAATTCCACTGGAAATAAATTCAGAGTGGCTAAGGATGCATTTAGGTGAATAAATATATTAAAATATTAATAAATTTTAAATAAATAGTAATATATAATATAATATAAAAATAAATATATAATATAATAAAATAAATATATATAGAATAAGAGAAATGCTTTATTGAATATATTCATTTAAGCACTAAGATTCACTGTACTGTGGGAGGGAGTATAAGGAAAAGCATATAAAACATTTGAAAAATTAACTGGAATATAAACGATGAATTAACATGCAAATAACTGGAGAATATATCCAAGGATTTTGGTCCTTAAATTTCCCCAAACCTGAAGAAATTGGAGTAGAGTATATGCCTCAAAGTTTATTTTATGGGAGTTATAAAAATATGATACTGAATTAACAAAAATTCTGTGATTGTCTTAGAATCAAAATTGATGTTAAGTTTATGAACTGAAATTCAAACTCCTTTATATTTAGAGACCTTATCTAAAATCATAAGTACATTTTTTGCAGACATGTTTTGACAATGTATTTTAGCTCCCAGCTAATACCGTGAAATGTATGGGCTTACACAATGGGAATTTATTCACTTATGGTTAGAGTATAGGAAAATGTCCAAATCAAGGCATCGTCAAGGTGATGCTTTCTTCTCACCTGTCCCAGATCCTTAGCTCCTCTGCCACATGACAAGGCACATGGCAGCATCTGCTGGTCTCTCTCTTCCTTTATGGGTTTCATTGTTTTTAGCTTCTTACTTCCACAGATTTTTCTTTTTCTCTCTGTATTTATTCTGTTTATAAAGGTCTCCAGTAATAGTATTAAGTTCCATCCTGAATGAGGAGGGTCACACCTTAGCTTAATTTGCTAAAGGTTGCCACTGCAAAATTCCAGAAATAGGTTGGTTTTTGTAATGGGAATTTTCTAGGTCAAAAGCTTACATTTCTGAAGCTGTGTAAAAGTCTGAATCAAAGTATCATCAGAGATGATGTCTCACCAAAGTTTGACTGCTGGCAATTCTGGACTCCTGTCACATGGTAAGGCGACATGGTGGTCAGTCTCTGCTGAGGTCTCTACTTTCCCCTCCAGGTTTGCTTTCTCCCTGAGTTCAGCTGTGGGCTATCAGTTACAAGGCAGGGTATAGTGGTGGCTCTGCCAGTTTCTGGAGCTCAGCTGTGGGTAGTCAAGCATATGGCTTGTCTCTCCCCTTTACTCCAGGCATCTTTGTTTTTAGCCACTTGGGTACCTCTTTCTGTGACACTATGCTCTGGCTCCAGTCTCTCAGGTTTTCTCTGTCTGCTGCTTTTCTATGTGTGTTTCTTCTTTCAGTCCTTCATTTATAAAAGATTCCAGCAAGAGGGCCAAGACTCACCACAGGTACTGCAATCCAATCAAGGGCCCTCAACTGTAGCAATCCAATCAAAAGGGAACCCACTCATAGGAATGGATTAACCCCAAAGACATGATTTTCTGGGATTCACCTAGCTCCAAGCTATCACACACCTAAACTGAAGTAACCTCATCAAAAGTATCTACTTACAATGGGTCCAAACCCCAGGAATGAACTAAATTTAAGAACCTGGGGTACATCCAGATTCAAAACACTACACTATGTCTATCCTTTTAAAAATAGACAAGAGACTTTTAGATAATTTATAGACAACTAAGTGAAAAGTCTGTGCCAATTTTAGAAAAATCAGTAGAAATCATGAGTATTAGTTTGGTAAAATAATATTGTCTAGGAAATTAATAAATTTTCAAAGCAAGTATATTACTTTTGGGTTTAATTAACCCCTAACAATATCTATATTTTTTCTGCAATATAGCTCTATGTTGCAGGAAATCAATTACTGGTCATATCAGTACACTTTCCATTGTTAATAAATTATTCTCTACTCTGAAATAGCAATATCCATTAAAACTATAACGCAATGCACAAATGTGAGACTTTCATATAATTTTGAATTTTTTAATAGACACAATAAGAACTAAAAGAAAAAGACCAAATTAATTTAGTAGCATATTTTTATTTAAGCCTATTATATAAAATAATATCATTTAAATATGTAATATATATTGCTGAGTTAATTTGTGGCCTTTCATATTTATTATTTTTAAATCCAATGTGCCTTGTATATTTACAGAACAGCTCATTTCCTTCTAGCTGCTTTTCAAGTATTTAATAATCATTATTTGGCTAGTGGTATTAGTGTACCTCAAAGACAATATTTTGATCTTCTCTTTTCAAATCTCCAGTATCATATTGCTTCCTCTCACTTTGCTACAATTTTTTTAATATTCAGAGAAACAGTCTCTTGAGAACATCATCTTTTCCATAATCAGGTGGATCCAACTACAGCAAGAATAGACACATAATTTGCCTTTCCTCTTCTTGTAATAGAAAAAAGTCTACTTCAGCTTTTCAAAGAGTAAATCCTAATTTTGAGTTTTGAATTCTATCACCTATAAGTTACACTAATAAGTAATGCCTACACTCTTCCCTTTTTTCTTTTGCAACTTTTATTGTCTTCATTCTGATAGATCATTCCCACCATCATCAGTCTCTTTGTTCATCTTTATCAAAACAGCTGAAACCCAAACCACATAAAGTTAAACCAAACCAAACCAACACAAAATAATCACAGGAAAACAAAATTTTTCTTATGCCATGAAACTTTTCATTGTAAAATTCTACTAGGAGTTATAGATATCTCTGATAACTTTACTTAATTACCATTGATTCTTTCTTTACAAAGTTTAATTGTGTTTATATTTTCACTACTTTATTATCCATGTTTATATATTTTTAACTCAGTTTTCTGGGATTTTGTTCTATGTTCTTGAGGGGTTCTCATGATCTGTTTTGATTCTTAGATTTTACTATATTTGCAAACTAACAAGTTACTCTGCCATACGGTCATAAGTACCGGCAGAAGACAAAAAAACTCTGGGTCAGAGATGAAGTTTATTACTCATGGCAAAAGCAGTAGCAAAAGATACATGTAAATTTGTATTATTTTCCCATGCCCTCTCCTGAGTCCAAAAGGGTAGCCCAGAGAAGCCATCAAAAAGACTAGCATACAAAATATGTTGAGTTACTTGAGAGATGCACTGAGCTTAGGGTATTCACTGCTTTTATACTAAAGCAAACCTCTTCTCTGTCTCAGTGGATATGTCATCTAGTGCTTCCAAGTTGCTTCCTGCATAACCGACCCTGAAAAATGGCCAGAATAAAGACTAGTCAAAGCTTTGCATTCTTGAGATGAACAGTAGGCATGGGTATGAATGATCAATGTCAATGACAGATTGCCTGTTGAAACAAGGACATTGTTCTGTAATATTCTTTTTCTTTAAATGTCATTTCTTCATTTTGGCATGAAGATTATTCTGACCTCCTAAAATGAATTGTATACTGTTTCTTCTTCCAGTATTTTTATAAAGATTTTGTGAAATATTGGTGTATTTCTGTTTCAAATGTTTGATAAAATACAACAATAAAATTACCCTTGAATGGAATTTTCTTCGATGAGTGGATTTTTATTTAAAAAATAGTTATCAGTAGATATAGAGCTATCATATCATCTCTTTTATCAGATTAGCTTTTATTTGTTTTATGCTTTAAATGCTATTCATTTCATCAAGGTTGTCAAGTTTGTTTGTATAACATTTTTATAAGATTCCCTTATTATGATTTTAATGTCTCTAAGATCTGTAGGGAAAATCCCCTTTTCACTCTTCTTATTTGTAATACGTGTTATCGTTATTTTTGTCTTGATCAGTTAAGGAAAAGTTTATCAATTTTGTGATCATGTTAAATGCCAATTTTTGTCTTTGTTAATTATCTCCATTATTTAGTCCTTTTCAATTTCATTGATCTATGTCATAGCCTATCTTCTCTCTGTTAACTTTGAGTTTGCTTTACTCTTAATATTCAAACATTCCAAGGTGGAAATTTAGGTCATTTATTTTAAATTTTTATTCTGTGCTAATATAAACTTTACCCCCTTAAACTTCCCTCAAAATACTTTTATCCAATAAATTTGATATGTTTTACTGTTACTAATATTTAACATATGGTCTTTTCTAATTTTTATATAATTTCTTCTTTGTTTATTGATTACCAAATACAATGAATTTACAAGCTATATTATTGTTATTGACTTTAATTTCCATTTTCCATCAGGGAACCTACCCTATTATTTCAATATTTTTAAAAAGATTAAGACATTTTTATGCTACAGTAGTCAATGTTCATGAAAGTATTCTATAACTTGAAAAGATTGTATTTTTACTTGCATTTGTTGGATGCTGTTTTCTATAAATGAGTTAGGTCAAATTGGTTCATAATGTTAGTCATTTGTGATTGATAGTCAGATGATCTATTCCATTTTTTTCTAGTTGTCTATCAATTGCTGCCATAAGAATATTAAAATCTGCAACTGATTGTATGTTTATCTAGATCTCCTTTCATTTTCATGACCTTTACTTCACATATTTGGAAGCTCTACAAATAGGTTCACACATAGTTGTGAATGTTACTTTATACTGATGAAATCTCTTGTTTATTATTATTTTATATCCTTCATTATCTCAAGAACAGTCTTTTTTATACCTGTTGTACACAATACTGATTGTATCTACACTATATTTTATCTGACATTAATATAGAAACTTTAGCCTTTTTATGCTTATTGTTTCCTTTATAATTTTACAAACACTCATTTTCAACTACTTTTTCTTATATTTATACTGTGTCGCTTATAGATACATATACAGTTGGGTCTTGTTTTTTAGTTTTTTAGTTTTTAACATTTTATTTTTTATTTTTAAAGAAGCTTTAGATTACATAAATGTTACATCAAAAACATAGGGGACTTCCATATACCCCACCTCCTCATAAGTAATAAGTTGAAAGTCTCAACTTTCTTCTAAAAGGATATTTTCATTGGATATATAATTAGAGTTTGAAGATTTCTTTTAGGTTTTAAAACACATTAGTGTTATATTGCATTTTCTTCTGTTCTTCTATATCTATGATGTGAAGTCATCATTCATTTAGATCATTGTTTTCCTGTAGGCAATATCATTTTACTCTGAATTCTCTCAAGATTTCCTCCAATAAATTGATTTAAAGCATTTTAACTATAATGTGTCTAGGTGTGATTTTCATTTTTATTCATTTCAAAGATTGCTGAGCTTCTTGATTCAATGAATTTTGGAATTTTTTTCCGTTACCCCTTTTTCCTCTCATTTTCTTTTCCATTCCTTCTGAAACCCTGTTGACATAAATATTGAAACTTTTGATATTTTTTACACAGCCCTCTGAAAATTTGTTATATGTTTCTTCAAATCTTATTTCTTTGTGTTATTCAGATTAGATAATTTCTGTCATATCTTCACATGCAGTGACTTTTCTTCAGTCATTCTCATTCTGATATATAGTCCATTAAGTGTATTTTAAATGTCATTTAGTATATCATTCGATTCTATTATCTCAGTTTGGTCTTTTTTTCACACTTACTATTTTTCTGCTGCGATTTTATATCTCTTCATTCATTATAAACATTTTTTCTTCACATTTTTAGGCATACTTATAATAAGTCTATAGAATTTTTGAGTGTTAATATCAACATCTGTATTATTTCAAGGTCAGTCTAAATTTGTTTCAATTAATTTCTGATTATATCCTGGACATTTTAAATGTTACCTTTAAGAAATGCTGGATTCGTCTATGCTATCTTGAAGAAGATGTTTTCTTTTCTTTTCTTTTCTTTTCTTTTCTTTTCTTTTCTTTTCTTTTCTTTTCTTAAAAGAGATAATTGATGTACTGGTATGCTACCAATAAAAACTTTCTCTTAGGCAAAACTATTGAGTCTTGAGTGTTTCAGGAATCAGTCACAGAATTTTTCAGAGTAATACGCAAACCTTTAGAATTCTCTCTCTTTCACTTTCTGCTTTCTAGATTTTGGCTTCATTCTAGCAATTGTAAGTACCACAGAATCATTTTTTCATTCTTGGAAACAGAAAGATAGTAGATTTTCTATAAGAATTTCAGATGTCCCACACCACACTGACTGAATTTTGTCTTCCAGGTGAAAAGCTCTAAAAATTGCAAAATCACAATTGGCCATTGCCTTTTTGCAAGTTGATTGCTATGCAGAACCACCTTAGGCATTTGCTTTTTGTATTTATTCAAGATTTTCTGGTTTCTAAATGATGGAAGGTTCTTATGGTCAGAGCTTTCTTGGTCAGACAGGTATGAAGACACTTATCCACTTTGACCTTCTCTTTTATAATCTATCCTCTCAATTATTATACTTAATATATCTATTTGTTTTTATATTCCCCATATTTCCACTTCTGAATCCATAGTACTTCATAACTTCTTTTCTTTCTTCTATTCTACCACTCTACCTGGCTAAATTTTAGTTTATACTCTTAGACTTTTTTTTATTTTTTAAAAAACTTTAGATTACATAAGTGTTACATAAAAATGTAGGGGATTCCCATATATCCCACTCCCTCCCCCTCCCACACTTTCCCACATTAACAGCACCCTTCATTATTGTGGTACATTTGTTACAATTAATCATCTTATATTGAGGCATTGTTACTAACCATGGACTTTATACAACATTATAGTTTACACTCTGTCCTGGTTAATTTTGTGGGTTATGATAAAATATGTAAAGGCCTGTATATCATTGCAATGCCATGCAGGACAATTCCAATGTCATGATAATGCCTCCATATTACACCTATTCTCCCCTCTCCCTCCCCTCAGAACCTCTGGTGGTCACTGCCTTTATATCAAGGATAAAAGTTCTCCCATTGCTAGAATAATAATAAGTATGTAGAATAATAATAAGTCTACTTTAATCCACTGTTCATTCCCTAATCTTGATGATTTGGGGATGGTGATGCCCACTCTGCTTCTAATTGAGAGGGTGCATAGATCCCATGGGGCAGATGAATGTAACTATCTTGCTTGCAGTTGTAGACACTCTGTTCCTTGGGATGGGTGTTGCCCATCATCGTCTTCTTGTTAGTTGTCCTAGGCAAGTCCAATGAACTAGAAAGTAAATACTGCAACTCTGCTGAGATTCTGGGTCAACTGACACATAGATAGACCAAAGATTTAATTATCTGGGACATATACTTAACAAGTATAGTGCTAATTATAGTTTCAAATAAAAGGGTCAGAAGAGCAGAGTGTATGGAAACTATAAATGAATCTAACTGTTACACAGGGGAGCAGAAATTCCAAAGTAAGGCCCACTGACAGGGTGGTGAATTCCTGAGCTGTCTGTCATACTTATACTATTTGGATGTCTCCATAGCCTTCAGAAGCCCCGCTATTTGAGGCACTGTTTGCTGCGACAGTCAGTGAGATCCGGCTGAGATGTGCATAAACATAACCTCTGGAATGACCTCCCAACTCACTTTGAAATCTCTTAGCCATAAAAACTCATTTGTATTTAGCATTTCCCCTTTTGGTCAAGGTCTTTGTCTATATGCATTTCTACTTGGCACATGGTAATAATCCCTTGGTGCCAAGGAGGTTCATCCCCAGGAGTCATGTCCCAAGCTGGGGAAAAGGTAATGTGTTTAGATGCTGAGTTTGGCTTAGAGAGAGGCCACATTTCAGCAACATGGAAGCTTTCACAAGGTAACTTTTAGGCAATATATAATACTAGGTTAAGTTTCAACTTGACAAGAAAAAGTTCATATGTAGAATCATCAATATCAAGGACATGGCATAATGTTCTGTCTCCTCTCAAGGCATTTAGCAAACAAAGCAAAACAAAACAAATAAGAAAAACAAAAACACCTCTTTAGTAAAGATTAAATAGTCTTCCCCTTGCAAACTTACTTCTCCAACTTCATCTAGGCAAACTTTACTTGGACACAATGAAAATTATACAAATCTATGTGATTTTAACAATTTTTGGAAAACATTGAATCACATGAATGATTGGCATTCAATATCTTGTCTGACAGTTGTATTTTAAAATTGAGATAATCAAGCAGAATCAATGAATGAGATATTTCTTTAATATATAAAATTCAGAATTGAATTGCCTCTTCAAATCTATATGTTTCTGCATTTCCTGTTGCATTTGGATAATGATTATAATTTCCTAGACCATTTGAACAAGAACAAGTAAACAATCTCTTAGATATTACCTTTGTTCAACTAAACCTGCAAAGTGATAGCAAATAAAACCTTGAAAAACTGTAATATTTTTAAAACATGCTTTTTTAAATCAAATTTTGCTCTTGAGCCTCCCAATTCTTGACCTAAGAAATGAGGGAAAGTGACGTATATGAACTGCTTTAGGATGAAATCTATTAAAAGAGAAAAAAAAAAATCTGATGATTGTACATTTTCTTCTGACATGGTGCAATGTCTAAAATTTAGAAAACAGATGGGAGTCTGAAATGGAGCAATGTGTTAATCTTATTTTAAAATATTATGATTTCTCTGGAGCAATTTGTCTTGTGTATTTCTCAAGTAATATTTCAATTTGACCAGCTAAAACCTTTATTGCTTCCTGCAGCAAGTCTAAATGTCAAGTCAAGACTTGCACTTAATAATCTAAATTATCTTCTGCAGCTACTGTCACATATAAGTAAGCATGTATATATATACACACATACATTTTTTTGTGCTGCATGTGATCCTACCACTGCTTCTTACTAAAAAATGCCTTTGCTTAATTGTTAGTACAGCCAGTATCTTAAAATACCAAAATTCTTGACCTCATTGTGGTAATGGCATAAAACATACATTTTTTAAATAAAATTTTCACATTTAAAATGTTTCATTTTATTGATCAATAGACCTCTTTAGACAATAATTAATAAATTAATAAATAATTAACAATTAATAAATTATGTCTAAAATCACTTTTTTCTTTTTTTTTTTAAAGAAGCTACCGAGTATTGAACCTGGCACCTCATTCATGGGAAGCAGGTGCTCAACTATACCTATTCCCCAAGAATCACTTTTTTTTTTTTTTCAGAATCACTTTTGAATATTTATTTTCATAAAACTCCTTAGTATAAATTCAGGTCAGTCCCATGTTTTCATTACAGAGGATTTGGATGAGTGTCAAAGAAAGTGAAATATCAACTTACCAAAAAGGAATCCCAAGAAGGCTGACATATATAAAAATAAATCTTAGTTCACTGTTTAGTGAAGTATAAATGAGTTAGAAAACACTTCAAAAACTGGAAATAATTTAAGAAAATAAAAGCCTGCGATAAATGGTAAATGAGATATTTTCAATCAGTACAAAAATCGAACAATTTTAAAGAGTAATAATATGTGTTAGGACAATTAAAAAATAATATGACATAACTTTAAAACAATACATATCATATAAAATCATTTATATATTATTTTAAACAATAATATGCCAAAGAAGTTTTTTGAATACCCTGCCCCATAATAATATAAACATGTGGTCAATATATTTTTGTACATAAAATCAAAACTATACTCTAATCAGCATATAATATGACCAATCATGATAAAATTATACGAAAGATTTAAAAAATCTTAAAATGGATAGTTTTGAGACTCTATATGATCCAGACATAGGATCATAATATATAGATGAACAATAAAAACTGCATGGAAAATGCATCAAAATAGTATTAGTAGTTATGGAATTATAGTAAGTATTTAACAATTATTATCTGTTTTTTTAGATAATGAGCACACCTTTTTATTACTTATGAAAAATAAAATAACTGTTATTTTAAATAAAATATTGGGCAGGTATAATTATTACACACTTAATTTAATCTAAAGTAATATCAAGTAAATTGGAAATTCTTGGATAGAAACAGAAAATTAAATACGATAAAAAATGCATATCAAGGTTTTGTTTCCCTAATATGATCTATACTCCATGTATTTAATTTTGCACTAGGAATATACTTAGAGAAAAATGCAAGTATGGAAACAAATCATTACATCTTTAATTTCATATCAATTCAGGAATATTTAATAGCTATTATAATCAGAAAACCTATTATGAATTTGCCCCAGGAAACAATAAAATTTATACAACTTACTCTTATTTAATACTGAGGAATTAATCTCACAGATGCATATGTTAACATGAATATTTTATCTAAGAATGTGCATGATTCATTTATCCATTTATTTAGTCAAAGCTTATTATGTATTTTACACTTATCTAGTCATTGGGCATAGAGTGGCAGAAAAGAGAGTTACAGTCTCTGATTTCAACCAGCTTAATTTGTAGAGAGAGATTCAGAAAATAAACCAATAAATATGCTTAACATATTTTCAAGTTGTAAAATGTGACATAAAATAATATCAATATGAAAAGATAAAAAGTGGTATGCATAGGAGGAGTAAGGTGGGAGAAATAATGTTAGATATGACCATCAGGATAGCTGCTTTGAAGGACTGATAATACTTGAAAACAAGATGGACAAGACTTGTTAATTTTCTAAATTAAGAAAATCTATCACAGATAACACCATATCTCCCCTTTTCAATGTGGTGATGTGATTTGAATGGCGTAAGGGAGGTCTCTGCCTTGGTCTTGGATTTTCATCACTTTTATCAGTGATTTTCATGACAATTTAGAGGGCATATTTATCATATTTTCAAATGAAATATAACTATTAAAACCAAGAATGATATAAATTAGTTGAAATAGAATGAAAATGAGCAACACTAGTTTTAATAGGAACATAATAGGTCCAGATATTTTTGAGATATGGGCAACTACTCAACCCTAGGTGCCAACTTTCTTTTGCCCAGTATACGTCTAACATTAGTTCCTGATAAGATAGAGAAATACTGTGGATATAGTTCAGTTAAGTTATTATTTTGCATCGATATATACTTGAAATCTCAGTGGTTTAGCATAATAAAAAATATTTCTAGCTTACTGTATGGTTTGATGGATATGTTCCTGGTCAGGCTGCTCCTCCATGTGATAACTCAGGGGTTCAGGAATTTCATTCTTCGGGCCTTATTTTCTTCAACACATGTTGTAGAGTCTCCTCTGTCCATCCCATTGGTTGAGGAAATACAGAGTGCTTGCACATGGGTAATTTTTGTAGGCATACATTATTTCATTTACTGGAACTCAAGAATATAGCAACTCTGTTGCAAGGAATGTCATAAAATATGCTCTAGCCATGTGCTGAAGAGGGAAAGCATTTTTCCAAACTCATAACAGTCTCCCACGTTTCTAGATCATTCTGAACTCAATAAGGGAATCATAATTACTGGTGATATGATATTTATTATAGGAAATTGAACTTAATTGTTGAGATGATTATAAAGTTTATATATGGCCAATAGTTTCTTTAATTTTTGATGTCCTGAAGTCAGCAGTTCAGCCATTTAAGTAAGAAAGATGGACATGAATTTGAGAGAGAATAAACTGGAACTTGTGAGGACAATCTACCCACATTGATTTCTCACCAACACCAAGCCTTTAACTTTGAAGACACTGGTAACTTCCAGGAAAAGCTATCATTTAGCTAGAACCTGTTCCAGAAATCAGAAAAGCAAGTAGTAGATCCAGGAAGGCCTGGAAGAACATTAGGTCCAGCTGCTACTCCACATCAACAAGAAAAGAATTGATACAGTAACAGGAATTTAAATGATGAATACAATTTTCCATCCAGATAAGTGAAGTAATATCTCCATAATTTTTGGACCTAAGATTCTATTAGGCTCTTCATCTAACTCAAAACTCAGAATCTCCAATTGATTGATAAGCCTTTCTAACCAGTCTTTTATTTAAAAGACCTAAAAATAGAATCATACCTTAACAACCCACAGCCCATTCCCTCCAATGACTGGGCCAAGAATGGTAAACACGACTGAACAGGGGCAGAATACCTACATTAAACTCTTTTATTTGGAAAGGGGAAGAAGAGGAGTCACACAGAAGTCACTGTTCCAAAGCAATTCTTAAATTAGGGAATGTTAGTTGTTGAGGGGATGTGGTGAAATTTCCTTTAGTTCTCTCTAAGAAGAATCTTCTTTGAGATTTCCTTCACATGCTTTATCTCCACCTCAGGGCTGTTCTTCCCTGTACATTATTCTCCATGGCTTCAACTGAAGTGGCTGTTGGGGAGTGTGTATCCCTTGCAGACTGTTTAGATTTTACACTTGAGTTTCTGTTAGAGAATGATGGGTGTTAAATTTTAATAATTCTAAACTTTGTGGACAGAGGGTTAGAATTTTGGTTTCTTTAGCTGTGTAAGTTCCTGAGAAATATGGTAGCCTTCTAAAATGTTTGTTTATAATCAATGCTGTATACCAGTAACCATACCCAAAGTTTTACCTGTAAGTAATATACTTTCTATACTCCTTTTAATATTTTGCACACATGACACTCTGATTTATTTGCCTTTTTGAAGCCATCTTAAAGGCCACCCTCATATTCTAAACTTTGTCACAGGGCTGCCTTATTTTTTCAACTGTGATGTCTTGTAAAGCTTTTGTTTTTCAACACCTTTTTTCAATGTTGTTTTATTCCATGCTTCTTATTGTTGTTCTTATTTCCTCTTTAGCATCTATAATCAGTTAAATTTTCAAAGATGAAATTCTTTGGGTCTTTAAATTCTCTATCCATTGCTCTCTATGTAAAAAAACAGAATATTTTTTGCAAAAAAGCTCACTTATTTATTATAATACCTTGCCTTAAGTATGCAATAATAGCCAGATGAATCCCTCAACCATTTTCTATAGAGCTACAGACACGATAAACATATTGTTTGCCTTGAGGTTATCACAGGAGACAGTTTTAACAATATTTTCCAAGGCATAAGAAACATTCCTAGTCTTCCAAACAGAAATATCTATTACATTGCCCTCTCCTAGCAGATGGCTAAACCAATGGCACTCATATGCAAGGAAGACATGTCATATTAGTATTAATTTCTGCATTAGAGTTACATTACTTCTTTCACATATAAATTTTTAAATATCAGTGACTTAACTGCTCAAAAATCAGTTCAAGAATTATTGGTGAAATGGCTTTCTCTAAAAGTGATTGAGGAAGGAAAGCTCCTTCCATCCTGCTGGTCCACTAATTTCAACTTGTGGAACTAAGAATTTTGTACTGAAAAGCAATTGAGAAAGGGAGAAGGGATATCATTTTAGCAGTTTATTTGCATAGGCATCTGCTCAACATAACCTTCAGGGCTTAGTTTCTCTTTGTTTTGTTGTTATGCCAACAAAAAAAATTGTATGATGATGACTTGGGGTTAAGTCAATAAAAGAAAGAGATGCATGCAACAAGAATTGTTTTTAAAATATGTTGGTGCTCAGGCTAGAATCTCAGATAAAATGTCTTTTCTTGTAAATAATCAACTCCATAAGCAAGTTGAGAAGGTGCTTTAATCATTAGTTTAGCTTTTAAGGCAATGAGGTCTTTCCTGAGTACTTGAATCAACTGCAATTTATGACTCTTATGTCAGATATGAAAGATGGTCTCATAGGGGTTAGTGAATCCTACATAATAATGTGATTCTGATAAGACAGGCTACTTGTTCCTAATAAACCACAAAAGTGACTGGTAATGATAAACAAACTGTGGTATATACATACAATGGAATATTATTTGACCATAAACAGCAATGAAGTTCTGATGTAAGCAAAAACATAGATAATTCTTGATGACATCATGTCGAGAGTAACAATTCAGACTTAAAAGGAGAATATTGTATGATTTCTCTTCCATGAAATAAATATAATATGCAAATTCATAAGGTGAGAAAATAGAATACAGGTTACCAGAGGTCAAGCAGGGATAGGGAATGAGGAAGTTAATGCTTAATCAGTGTGGAGTTTCTGTTTGGAGTGATGGAAAAGTTTTGGTAATGGATGGTTGCAAATGTAATTAACACCTCTGAATTATGCAATTGAAAGTGGATAACATGGAAACTTTAGGTTCTTTATGAGACAAAAATAAAAATTTTTAAAAACTTAAAACACAACACAAAGAGTAAAGTCAAATGTAAATTATGGACTAATTAAAATTATAATAAACTTTAATGGAAAAAGTAAGTAATAGAGAAACCTAAATGTGTAAGGAAAATTTGTGGGAACTCTGTATCAGATGCATGATATTTCTGTAAACCTACAACATCTATAAGAAAATAAAAAATGAAAATAAAAACCGTGGCTGGTAAGTCCTTATTACAAGTATATTACCTCTTGTATGATGTCATTAAAGAGCCATACTCTTAAAGTTGTGTGATGAGTCATCTGTGATTTCTTGTAAATTTCTTTGCTTTCTTATATATGACATGCTTTTATATGAAGCAGATAGAAGCATTGTTATATCTTTGCTGGAGTTTATTAAGATTAGTTTTATTTTTTGATGTTTTTATTTTAATAAATTAACATTATCCTCTACTGGGAACAACTCAATCTTTTGTTGGGGCCTATTATCTATTTGTGGGCATAACACTGAGCAAATAGCAATCCAGAGCAGGGTGAACCAGGTAAGGGCAAACCAATTAAGTTCTATGAAAAACAAGCCATGAACTTGATGTTACCTGCTTTTAACTGATGAAGAGGAGGTGTAAAAAGGAGTTGTATATTTAAAAATAATGATGATAGAGTCTCAAGTATGCTTACTAATAGCATATGAATAACAATATAATTCAAGAAAAAACAAGACAATATCTATTAATTTATTAAATATTTAGTGAAAAGTTTAACTTAAAATTTATGGTTACTACTGAGATACAAACACATTATTTTTAAAATGAAAATAAGCATCCAAAGCATTCGTGCACATTTCTAGTATTGTATGTTGATTCTAATTTTGTAATTTCATATTATTTTATTAAAATAATATATTTTTATTTTCTTAATCCAACTGATGGCAAGTGAATTGGAAAAATTATATTATGCTATGCTCTTCATTTTGTTACATAACTCATTTACTTGTGGTCTTATTTAAACAGAAAAATCAGGAAGAATGATAATATTTCCCAAAACAAAATTGACCGGATCAGGCGAATAATGGGGTTTGATATTGGGTTATGGCGGGAGGGGTTATGTTAATAATGATTATAATAAAGTTGATTGCCCCTAGGATAGATGACACTCCTTGTGTGCCAATAATATGTTCACATGTCTCTTAAATAGTTGTCAGACTGGAAATTTACCTAAGGGAATTCTATGGCTGAGTTGTTCAGTGTTATCTGCTTGAGTGACAGATATCATTTCCTCTAAGATCTGTTGTGCATATTTTTTTAAGTTACTAAAATTTACAAAAATGCTAAATTTAGATCTGATTATAATTAATTCATGAAAACACATGTACAATTAATGTTTCCTGCTATACAAGGAATAATATGTCAAGATAATAACAATTTTTAAGTAAACAAGACATGACATTTGAATATTTACTATGAAACATGAAAAATTTTAAAGAAACAATTCAATTTAATTAAACCTTAGAGTTTAAAAAATAATTCACATCCCTTTACTAATTCTGAATTAGGATTAATTTAGTAATTTAGTAATTTAGTAATTTATTACTAAATTACTAATTTATTAATTTAGTAATTAATTTAGTAATTTGGAATTTAGTAATTCCAAATGATACCTTTAAAAATCTCTAAATTTCGGGTTTACTGAATTTGAAAGAAATACAGAGAGGCAATGGATAAAGGAGGAGAAGGAAAAAGAAAATGAAGTGTTCGCTAAAATGCCTATAGTTCAGTCTTTTTAGAAAATTAATTCCTTAATAATATGTCAGTAAAATAAGTGTAATATTTTGCATTTGCTAAGTACTTTAAATTTTTATTATACTTTTAAACAGCTAACATGATATAAGAACCCACATTACAGGAATGATGAATTGTCATTATAAAATTATATAAATTGCTTTGTAGCAGAAGGGACCTCAGTTTTAGCTTCACATCTATAGGGCAGCATCTCTCCCTTCATCCTATTCTACTTTACTGGTCTATCATCACCTAATTCATTTCTCCATAGGATTTATATGTGGGCTTTAACCTTTAGAGATAGTTCAAGTACCTTTAGAGATAGTTCAAGTTTGCCTCCTTTCACTCCACTCTGGAAAAAAAATGAGTCTGGTCCAGTTTTGGGCCATGAGCATGGAGAAGGAGGTGAACATGCAATTGTTCTAAACTTATCTATTGATTAAATGCTCTTTTCTCTGTAGTGTTATTTATTCTTTCCACTACTGAAGTAATAAGTGCCTAGAGCATCTTTCTCCTTATTAAACAGCAGAAAGTCTCAGAAAGGCTACAACACTACTCAAGGAAAAGGAAATAGAAAATGAGTGAGGTGTTTAGATCATTCTGGCTGGTGCCTCATGGGGGAGGCTCTACTTTCAATGGACCTTTATTCTTGCAGTTTCCCTTCCAAGTGTATACCTTGTATAAAGAAAGGTATCTTTATTGGTTGTAAGCTATAGGAATAAAAGAAATTATTTCCACTAATATAAAGTCCACTCAGTGATATGTTTTATATATGTTAAATTACTGAACCAAAATAAAACAGCTCCCATTCTCATGGCTTGTTTATTGTAACACTTTCACACTTATGGGAAGTTATGGCCATATTTGTAGAAAGGAAAATAATTAATAATTTTATATATTTCACAAAATTGATATGTAGCCAAAACATCCCACTTTTTCACATCACAATTGTTTATTTTATTTAAGAAATGTAAAAGTAAAATATTTTAAAAGCATGCTTTGTCTAATAAACTCTATGCTTTCTAATACTTCAGGTGAATCCTCTTATTAACATTGTGATAAGTAGGTTAGCTACCTACTATAGGTAATCAAATGCTTATTTATCATGAATTAACAAAAATTACAGAGTTGGGTATAGGGTTTGCCAACCAGGCATTGCTTTGGAGCATTAAAACATCACTGGAAATGATGAACTAGGTGGAGAGAGTTGTTTAAAACAACATTTCCTAGAATTTGATGAATCATTTGGATTTGTATGGATATATGAAAAAATGGTAACTTCTTAAGAGCTCCTAAATTGTTTTTTAAGGAGAATAAGGTCTGCTTAACTCCAGAGCTATCCTTTTGCTGAGTGGGGTCTACCAAATTTCTTGCCTGCCCACTCAAATCTCTTTCACAAACAGAATTCAGTTCATTTATATAAAAATAAAATGATTTACAGGTTTAAAAACAAGTATGATTCCAGGTTCTGTCTAAGGTGTATAAAACTGGAATAATATTGATTCCACTCTAACCATAAGAAAACGCTGGACAAACTACAAAATTTTTGTATTACAAAAAATAACATTTATTGACCCTATCAGATAAATGAGATCACCAGATTGACAAGTAGCTAGAAATCCAAGATAATATAGGTCCCTTCCAAGGACATATGGGATGTGAGCACTGGCTCACCTGTAACAGAACAAAATTGGAACACCAATAAAATCTTGGGAAATAAGTAAGAAAAATTCAGCTAAATTTCTTAACAAATTGCTAAAAAAAATGTCTATGCTAGAAACCCTGGGAGCTGCAAACACAAGATGGGTATATACTCATGCACAAGCTCTCCTCCTTTGATATCCTCTGGGTACTCATGGGAATGTTTGGGGCCAGGGATATAGATGAGAAAGACCCATCATCTGTGATGCATTTGTAGAAAAGGGGGTTTCCCACTGCAGTCAAAAATACGCAGAGCCCTGGAAGGATCCTTACTTCCTAAGGAAAAAAAAGCTTTAAACAGCTATCAGAGTTCTACAAACGTGTCCACAAACAAAACAGGTCAAAATCCACTGAGGCTAGGAAAAATGGAAAACATAAAAATAAAATAAAATCTCTATTATAGAGGGAGGGGCAGGGCACAGAACTAGGCCCAGGCTTCTATTTTAATTTCATAAGAGAGGAAGACAGAGGATGGAAACTTCATCTCCCAAAAGACCCAACAAAATGCGGAGGCATTTGGCTGCCACTGGGAGGATGAAAGGATCACTGAAAAAGACACACCCCTGAGAAGCAGGCACACAGTACCCACCCGAACCTATTTCTGGAGCAGGGCCAACAGAAAATGAACAGCCCTGACTGCAAAACATTCCAGCAATGAGCAATGCAATAACCGTGGACACTAGGAATGGGTATGAGAGCAGAGAGAGAACACCACTGTGGCACAGTCACAAAGAAAAAGACCAAAAGGAGAGAGTAAATGAGGAACATTGTGAAAAACCCTCTGGTGTCCTATCCCCTACCAGAAGTATAAGGTAGTGCACAGGAATTTGAAATCCATTATGCACTGAAGATAATAGCAAGAACATGACCCACACCCAGCAAAATGGGATCAAATCCCTACTCTAATGGCAAACAAAAAAAAAATAAGTAGGGGTAAATATAGTTTACCTCAGTCTCTGCTATTCTAAACCTAATGTTCAACATTCAATCAAAAGTACAATGAAAATAAAAAGAAACAAACCAACCAAAGACAAGAAAGAACAGTCCTCTTTCAAGAGTACACAGAGTTGACAGAACCAGACTCTGAGATGCCTCAGATAGGGGAACGATCAGACAAAACTAAGAAAAAACCTACACTGAAATAGTTAAAAATCTAGTATAAAGAGATGAACATAATGAGTTGGAAGGAGTTGGACTCCCATCCTGGGGAGGACCAATGTGTTCACAAACAGAGGGGCAGGAGTCTGTCTAGAGCATGGTGGTTCCTAATAGGGGAGGACAAACCAGTGTGTCAAGACCTCAGTGTTGTTGCAAGTAACTATGAATCTTGTCATCCAAGGATTGGAGCCAGGGGGTCGCCGTGGGCCCCGAGGGGAGGGTGAGGGAGGAATAGAATAGATGGGACAGGGTGTATTTAGTGAGCAATGGAAGTGTTATACATGATCCTGTAATGATGGACACAGGCCATGTTAAATATCATCAAAATTTATAAAAGTGTATGGTCTAAAATGTAAACCATAATGTAAACCATTGACCATGGTTAGTAGCTATGTTTCATTATTTGTGTATCAGTTGTAACAAAGGTACCATCCACATATAAAAAGGTAATAATATGGGAAGGGGGTAAAGGGGGAGGATGTTGGGTATATGGGAGTCCCCTGTATTCTGTATGTGACTTTACTGTGACCTAAAACTTCTTTGAAAACAAAATGAAAAAATGTTAGACACTGGGGAATAAATGGAAGAAAATGTTAGTCTACATACAGGATAACAGATACTACAGTGATGAAGGGCAAAATGTCAAAAAAAATTTTTTAAATATTTTTCATTATTTTTTTAATTTCCCAATATTTTAATTTCATTTTATTTTTAGTTTTAAAAATTTTTTAAATGTATTTTACATCTTATATTTAAACCTATCATTATTATTTCATTTTGCTATTAATTGTATTTGGCTATTTTATTGGCTTCATTTTTGAAGAAGCTTTGGATCACAAAAGGGTTACAACTGAGGCAGGGAAGGATCATTGGTGTTGGGTGTCAGTGATGGGGGATACATGGGAGGAGGTTCACTTGTGCATACATATAAGATATATAAATGTGTTCAGATATTCATGAGGCATTGTCACAGTGGGTAGAGAGTCACACAATAACCGAGAGAATATTGAATTCTCATCCTGGAGAGCTCTGCCATGTTCTCTAATGGAGCAGCAACAGTCTCCCAAGTGCGGGGGCAATGACTGGCGAAGGAAGATGGTCCATTGATAGGTCCTTGATATTGACGACTTTGCTTGTGAGCCTTTGCTCTTGAAATTGAAACTTAGCCTAATGTTGTGGGATGCCCAACAGTTACAATCTGAGATCCTCCTTGTTGCTCAAATGTGGCCTCTCTCTAAGCTAAACTCAGCATATAAATGCATTTCCTGCCCCCTCCCCATCCCGCCCCCCAGTGTGGGACATGACTTCCTGGGATGAGCCTCCCTGGCACCGAGGGATTAATAACAAGCACCAACCAGCATTGCAACTGGTAAAAGACCTCTAATAAAAGGGGGGAAAGGTAAAGACAAATGAGTTTATATGGCTAAGAGACTTCAAATTGAGTCGGGATGTTATCCCAGAGGTAACACTTATGCATAACTCAGCAGGATCACATAGACTGCCAAAGTGGATATTACCCCAAATAGTGGGGCTCCTGAGGGCTCTGGAGACACCCAGGTCCTACGGTCAGGGTGGATAGCTCCGGCTTGGTACCTTGCCAGTGGGCCCTACTTTGGTGTTTGTGCTCCTGAGAGTGATACAGTTGGACTCAGTTATGGCTTCCCTACACATGACTCATCTGTCCCTTCTATTTAAACCTATATTTGGTGCTGGAGTTTGTGTGTGTATGTCCAAGAGACTTGCATCTTTGGGTTGTCCATGTGCAAGCTGAGCCCTGAGCTTCAGCAGAGTTGTAACACCTACTGTCCAGTCCATTGGACTCACCCAGCATAATTAACAAGAAGGTGAGGATTGACAACCCCGATACCAAGGAAATGAGAGAGCCTATAACTGTAAGCAAGAGAGTCCCTTCCATTGTCTGTATGGATAGAAGCCCCCTCTCAGTTAGAGGTGGAGTGGACATCACCATCCCAGAATCTTCAGGATTGGGGAATGAACTATGGACTAGAGTGGACTTACTAGTATTCTA
>JAQZBX010002600.1:0-70775 GCA_029593785.1 Cabassous unicinctus
TGTCTGTTTCTCAATTTTGTAACCAAATGGTGATAAAACGGAGATTTTCCTGAGCTTCCGTCTTCCTATCAGAAGGGCCTGCTCAAGCAAAAGCAATGTGTGGGTTTTCCTTGTCTTTCTGGGCCAGTGTCTTGTCCTAGGGTTTTGGTTGTTGGTAGTTTTGGTGTACAACTCTTTATAGGAGTTTTTTGTCCTCTCTGTTTCCCAGGAGAAAGACTTCCCTCTCCCATATTTTTGAAGCTTTTGTCCAAGACTGCTTCCCTCCATATTATTTTATACTCTTTAATTCTTTCAAGCTGCATTTGGTTAGAGGGCAAATTCTGGGATGATAGGCATGCTGGAGAGGATCTTCCCAGGTCAGTCTTTCCCAGCTGAATCAGGATTAAGGAAACATGAAGGTGGCTACAAATTGTCCTAAAGATGGGATCAAGTAGGGCACTAAGAGCTTCTTTCACAGCTTCCCAAAGCTGTGCTTTCTTGGGCTACCCATTAAATGTGGCCCTTCAACTAACTATCCCCCACAGCTTTGAGGAAGCATAGTGTCTTTAAGTCTTTTCTGCCACAACCTTTTTCCTGAGTGGGTTGGACCAATGGCCACCCTCAGAGCCAGGCCCATACCGATCAGAAGTGGCTAATTAAAGGCCATGATCAATGATTGGTCATGCCCACCCCTCATCTTGGGGAGTAGGATTTTAAATACCGGTCTGTCACTAGTGAGCTGACCAGAGGCTGGCCCTCACAGCAGCCTGCCATGAGAGTGGGAAATGGGTGGTGGTAGCCACCACACAGAGGGCAATTTACTGTTCTTTACTTTAATTTATCAGCCTCTTCTTCCTGCTCTTCCATGAATGCTGTATAGTGTTCTTCTGACCTCCAGAGTTTCAAAATAGCTGTTTCAGGTAGTTCCTGCTTGCTTAATAGTTGTTTTGGTAGAAGGACTGAGTCCTAGCTTTCCCTACTCCACTATCTTCCCGCAATCCCATGAGTCTTCATTTTAAAACCAAAAAGACAAATGCACCTTCTTCTGGGTCAAGATTTAGTTTTTCCTCCCCTACCCCCATCAAATGAAATGGAGGCTTTAGAATGTGTTGATGTAAATTATGGAATATGAGGTTATAGTTTTGCATATATGATATATATTATATGCATTTTACACCTTTTTAAAACTTTCAAAACTTTGGGTATTAATACAAAATCTAAGGGCACTACCAAAATAATCCCTACATCATATTGTAGGTATATGGACTCTTGTCATTGTAGACTTGAAAGACCCACAGAGATCAACCTGATTAAGCATACTGCATGCACCATTAAAACCCAAGCCTCTGAATTAAAGGAATTGTCAGACTCCCTGAGGATAGTTACAGCTTTAGCATTGGCTTTTATGTATGGATTCAGACTTTCATTCTTGTTCTCTATGGATATTCCTTTCTTTTTTAACAGTTCAGATATAAATTTAATACAATTAAAAAATATATATTTTAGCCAATATATTTTGGTGTTTATAAGAGGAAATTTTCAGGGTATCTTGTTTACCATATTTCTAGAAGTGAAAGTCTCTCCTTTCATTTCTTATTCACCATTGATTTCTGGTCACTTCATAGGCCACCCTGTTCAGTCTTTTTTTTTTTATGTGGGAGGCTGTCTTGTAAACATTTCTTCTGGGTCTCACCTTCTCTACACAAAGTATCCTAACAAGGTATTATTTTGAGCAAAGATGGTTTGGGCTCTAAAACAGATTTCTGTGACATCTATTAAAATATTATTTCTTCATACCACTACATTGGTTTTTCTGAACTTTTATACATAAATCATTTATGATGACAAATGGTAGTAATTTTGTTGTGTGGTCTTTCATTTGGAAAGATTTTTACAATGTATTTATTAATGGATCACATTATAATTGGACTATTTTTTCTGGTCTTATATCCTGTTTTCTAAATTAATGCTACTCAGAAGTGGTCTGTGGAACAATGTTGTTCACTGAGTTCTTTGCTACTAGTCTGCAGTGAGAAAAGTACAGTGTTTCTGTTTAAGTGTTTAGAAACTTTAAAAGCAATTTAACTTTGCAGAGATATCAAATAATGTGAGAAATAGACAGGTCTTGTTGAGCAGGGCATAGACTATTTGTGCTGATGACAAACTCATGCAGTGATTTGTGTTTGGTGCAAGCTGTGTGATAGGAATGCACAAAAGAACCTTGTATTGGTTTATGAAAAATGAGAGTGGGGAGAAAAAACTTCCTTTACAACAAGTACTTTGAGAAGAACTGGTCTAAATAATAATGTACATTTTGGAATTTTAAATGGGCTCATATTGTTTTACTGGGATATACTTAGTTATTTAGAACATATCATTGATAAGCCTGTATAGTAAGGAATTTGGCCTCCAAAAATATCTGGCCTTTGTTCCAGCATCTAAGGATTAGCCTCAAAATCTTTGGAATTTCCCATAAGAGTGTCTGTGTTATTCCTGGTGGGTCCTCAGATTACACCTGATAGTTTACTTTTAAGGAGATGACTCAGGGTTAGGGCAACCACACTAGTAGTTTTATGGTGGGACTGGTCATGCTAGAAAGGCCAACCATGGATTACAGGGTACAGGTTTTGAGCCACATCATATCAGCCTGATACCTGGGTAGGAATGGGGACCATAACCATTTAGACATTGATCCAATCAATCATGCCCATGTAATTAATGCCCAACCCCAATACAACCTCTGGACACCTACACTCAAGTGAGCTTCCCTGACTGATAATACACATCAATATGCTGTGAGTGTGACATGTATTGACACGTAAGTTTCACATTTGGAGATCCTCCCAGTTTTGCCTTAAGCATCTCTTCTTTTGGCTAGTCCTGATCTGTATTATTTTTTATATAATTATGCTGTAATTGTAAGTATAGCACTTTCTTGAGCTTTATATGTGATTCTAGCAAATTATTGAACGCGAGGATGTGGTGGGAAGACCCCAATTTAGAGCCAGGTGTTTAGAAGTGAAGGTGGCCCTAGGAACCCCTGCACTGGAGGCTGCTGTGTGAAGTGTGGGCAGTTTTGTGGGGACTGTGTCATAACTCTGGGTAGTTAGTGTCAGAATTGCACTGCTAATCAAATATTGTTCTTGTCTTCAAGAACTTAATTTACTTTGGGTCATCATGTGAAATAAAGATGAGTATTTTAAGTGTTATGATAAATCCATGAATAAGATGGAGTAGGAGATTGAAAAACAGAAGGGTCAAAATTCTGCATAGGAAGGTTAGGAAATAATTTATAGATTACGTGATGCTTCAGCTGATTCTCAGAATAGATCAATGTTCTCCAGGAGTCCTTGGTGGAAGGTGACAGAGTGAAGGATTACTTAGCTACAGTTAATGTTACCATGACAATTCTGTGCAGGTATATAGCGAAACCTTTTCATTTTGAAGGGAAGGTAGGTATAAAAATATAACTTGATATTCAATCCAAAGCCATGCCAAAACACTGCCTCCTAACTTTTATAAGGCAGAAGCAAGTTGGGCTCAATGTTTCTATCAGCTCAGTACCTTATTCTATAGAAAAATATTTTATTCTCTTTATTCTAATTGTTTTACTTGGCAGCAGCCAAAGAAATAAGCAGGGAACACTTTTGGGAAGATGGAGGATTCAAGAGGCAGAGGTGTCACTTCTCTCCCAGTAAAAATTATTAGAGGATAGGTGGAGGCTGTTTGGAGGCCTACTCCAGGGCCCAGGACACCAGGGAAAGGTGAGACACAACCCAGAAGAGAGAGTGGCAAAAGAAAGGAGCCTCAGCTGGTTGAAAAAAATCTTGTGACTAAAGCTGAAACAGCAGCTGGTGTCCATCCCCTTATCCTCAGAGCAAACAGCAATCTGTGGACTGCAGTGGCTGTGAATTACAGTGTGCAAGGATGGTTCAACATAAGACAATCAACAAAGCCAAAACTGGATCAATAAAATTGACATACCCTTACCAAGACTAACAAATTAAAAAAGAGAGAAGATGGAAATAAATAAAATCAGGAATGAAAGGGGGAACATTACAACTGACTCCACAGAAATAAAAAGGATCATAAGAGGATATTATGAGAAAATATATGTCAACAAATTAGACAACCTAGATGAAATGTACAAATTCCTAGAAATGCACAAACAACCTACATTGACTCTACAAAAAATACAGGAACTCAACAAATCAATCACATGTAAAGAGATTGAGCCAGTCATTAAAAATCTTTCAACAATGGAAAGTCCAGGGTCAGATGGCTTCATAGGTGAATTCTACCAAACATTTTGAGAAGAATTAATACCAATCCTATTTAAAATCTTCCAAAGAGTTGAAAAGGAAGGAAAATTACCCAACACGTTTTATGAAACCAACATCAGCCTAATATCAAAGCCATATAAAGATACCACAAGAAAAGGAAATTACAAACCAATCTCTCTAATGAGCATAGATGCAAAAATTATCAATAAAATACTTACAAATCAAGTCCAACAACATAGTAAAATAATTATACATCACTATTAAGGAGTTTTATTCCTGGTGTGCAAGGGTGGTTCAACATAAGAAAATCAACATTATACATTATACATTATACAGCACATTAACAAATCAAATGAAAAAAAAAACCCATGATAATCTTGATTGATGCAGGAAAGGCATTTGACAAAATCCAGCATCCTTCCTTGATAAAAATATTTCAAAAGATAGGCATAGAAGCAAAGTTCCTCAATATAATAAAGGACATATATGAAGATCCCACAGCCAACATCGTGCTCAATGGGGAGATGTTGAAAGATTTCCCTCTAAGATGAGGAACAAGACAAGGATGCCCACTATCACTACTGTTATTCTCATTGTGCTAGAAGTTCTAGCTAGAGCAATTAAGCAATAAAAAGAAATAAATGTCATCCAAATTGGAAAAGAGGTAGTAAAACTCTCCCTATTTGCAGATGACATGATCCTATATTTAGAAAATCCCAAAATATCTACAACAAAACTATTAGAAATAATAAATGAGTTCAGCAATGTGGCAGGATAAAAGATCAACATGCAAAAATCAGTAGGATTTCTATACACTAGTAATGAGCAAGCTGAGAAGGAAATCAAGAAATAAAATTCCATTTACAATAGCAACAAAAACACTCAAATACCTAGGAATTAATTTAACCAGGAATGTAAAGAATCTGTATTCAGAAAACTACAAAACACTGCTAAAAGAAATCAAAGAAGACATAAACAAATGGAAATAATTCCATGTTCATGGATTGGAAGACTAAACATCATGAAGATGTCAATTATTCCCAAATTGATTTATAAATTCAATGCAAGAACAATCAAAATTCCAACAGCCTACTTCACAGAAATAGAAATGTCAATTACCAAATTTATCTGGAAAGGAAAGGAGTCTTGAAGAGCCAAAAACATCCTAAAAATGAATAACAAAGTCAGAGGACTCATGCTTCCTGACCTCGAAGTATATTATAAAGCTACACTGGTCAAAACAGCATGGTATTGGTATAAAGATAGATACACCGATCAATGGAAACGAATTGAGAATTTAGAAATAGATCATCATCTCTATGGTCAATTGATTTTTGATAAGCCAACTAAGTCCACTTTTCTGGGACAGAACAATCTCTTCAACAAATGGTGCTGGGAGAACTGGATATCCATAACCAAAAGAATGAAAGAGGACACCTATCTCACTCACTATTCAGGAATCAACTCAAAATGGATCAAAGACATAAACATAAAGGCAAGGACCATAAAAGTCCTAGAAGATAATGTAGGGAAACATCTACAAGAACTTGTAGTGGGTGGGGTTCTCTTAAACCTTACACACAAAGCATGAGCAACAACAAAAAAAATAGAGATAAATGGGACCTCCTCAAAATTAAACACTTCTTCACCTCAAAGGACTTTGTGAAGAGGGTAAAAAGCAGCTTACTCAATGGGAGAAAATATTTGGAAATCACACATCCAACAAGGTTCTAATATTCATGATATTTTAAGAGATCCTACAACTCAACAATAAAAAGACAAATGACCCAATTTTAAAATGGGCAAAAGATCTGAATAGACATTTTTCTAAAGAAGAAATACAAATGGTGGAAAAAATACATGAAAGAAATATCCAACATCAATAGCAATTAAGGAAATGCAAATCAAAGCTACAGTGACATACCATTTCACACCTACTAGAATGGCCGCTTAAAAAAAAAAAACAGAAAACTACAAGTGCTGGAGAGGATGTGGAGAGACAGGAATGCATATTCACTGTTGGTGGGTATGTAGAATGGTACAGCCACTGCGGAGGACTGTTTGGCAGTACTAAGTAAGTTGGATATAGATCTACCACGTGATCCGGCAATACCACTAGTAGGTATATACCCAGAAGAACTGAGAACAGTGACATGAACAGACATCTGCACACCAATGTTCATAACGACATTATTCACAATTGCCAAAAGATGGAAAGAACCTAGGTGTCCATGAACTGATGAATGGATAAACAAACTGTGGTATATACACACGGTGGAATAGTATTCAGCTGTAAGAAGAAATGAAGTTGTGAAGCACATGACAACATGGATGAACCTGGAGGACATTACGTTGCGTGAAGCAAGTCAGGCACAATGAACTAAATATAATGAGCAAACTCATGGATTTAGTAGCTAGAATAGTCACCAGAGAATAGAATATCTAATTAGAGAATGGAAAACTGAGGTTTAATCTGTGCAGAATTGGTAAAAAAAATGGTGAATGTTTGGAAATGAATAGGAGTGGTGAAAGCACATCATAGGATTTGTAATTAGTAGTGCTAACATATGGGTATGATAGTGTTTGTTTTGTTTTGTTTTGTTTGGAGTAATGAATATGCTGTAGTGTTGATTGGGGTGATAAATGTACAGTTCTATGATTGTACCAAATGCTATCGATTGTATACTTTGGGTGGATTATACTGTTTATGAACAAAAAAGTAATAGGGTAGGTTGGGAGAAAAATACACCAAATGTAAAATATGGACTATAGTTAGGAGTAATACTTTGATGATGCTCTTTCATAATTTGTTACAAAAGTTTCAAAACAATGCAAGGTATTTGTGGTGGGGTGATATATGGGACCCTTGTATGATATTATGCATGTTTGATTTATAAGTTCACAACTTTTACTAAACACTTATTGTTTATGTTTGTTCATGTATGAATGATATCCTTCAATAAATTGTTTTTAAAATGAGTACGTATACAACATTAGAAAAGGGACAAATTGAATTTGTGTACCACTGGTAAGATGCAGTGAAAAGAACACAATATCTCCTGCCAAAGGTGCATAGCCTGAATCTAATTATAAGGGAGTATCAGACAAACCCAAATAGACATTCTACAAAATAACTAGTTTGTTCCATATGGAAGGAGACCAAAAAGACATGACAACAAAATGCAGTATATTAAACAAACAAAAGAATGAAAATACAATAATAAAACAAACAAAAATGTAATATGTAATTCTGAATGTATCTTTTTGTTTGTAAAGGACATTATTGGGATAACTGGTGAAACTTGAATGGGGTCTGATGATTAGGTAGTACTAATATATTAATGTTAATTTCATTGTTTTGATTACTCTATTATGGTTATGTAGGAGAATGCTCTTCTTTGTAGGACATACACAGCAAGGTATTTGGGGTGGTGAGGCATCAGGTCAGCAACTTGTTCTCAAATGGTTCAGGAAAAAAAAAAGTTCTTGAATACTGTACTTCCAAACTGACTGTAAGTTTGTGATAATTTCAAATTTTAAAACTAAAAAAAAAGCTATGCTCCTAACATAAGTACATATGACATCTATGAGTATTTTAAGTGCTTTCCACCTTTTTTGTTAAAAATAAAAAAGTACAAAAAGAAATCAAAACTGATCTAAGAAACAATTTATAGGATATGAGGGACAGAAGCAAATGTTAAATGATACTACAGAGATACAATCAGCAGAAACTAGACTTTAGGAAATTCTAGAAGAACCCAGTTCCTTCAATAAATTGCAAGGAAAATAAAGCAGGGAATAAGAAGGAAGAGTGTATAGATTAAGAGAGACAAGAGATTTATCAACAAATTATAAGCAATGGACCTTATTTGGATATTGATTCAAACAAAAATTAAAAAGAAAGTTAGATATAATAGAGAAATAACGAATACTGACTGGATATTTCATAATGTTAAGGAATTATTTTTAATTTATTTAACAAATCAGTTTTATTGTTACATATTAATAAAGCATAAATCCATCCAAAGAATACAATCAATGGTATTCGGTGTAATCACATATTTGTGCATTCATCACCCCAATCATTCCTAGTGCACTTTCATTATTCCAATAGTAATAATAAACAAAAAATAAACAATATTAATTTTTTTAGATTTCATAATGGTAGTAGTAAGTTCTTATATTTTGGAGCTGGATAATAAATACTTGTGAAATGATAGGATATTTGGGATCTGCTTAATGTGTCAGTGAAACAAAATTCACCTAGAGTTAAGAACAGTTTGAAGCTAGGGTGATTGGTGCATAGGGGTTCCTTATACTCCTCTATCTATTCTAATATATGTTTGAAATATTCTATAATAAAAAGATTTTGTAAAGCCCCAAAAAGAAGTATGCAGGAAAAAAATCATAATCAATTTGTTACTGAAGACAAAGTGGAAAGAAGCCAGTTGCTTGCTCAGAGAACAGAGGCAAAGTGGATAAACACACTCAGCCTAAAGAGAAGCAAGAGAAGGACACTACACTGAGCAGGAATGGCCAGCCTAGGTCTGCAGTGAGCCAGGTCGTTTCAGAACAAAGGCTCAGGTATGTGTGGTATAGAAGGTAGATCTGGAATAAGGTGAACTCAGTGGAGAATTTCTGAACTCAGCTGACAGGGAAAAAAAATCAAATTGTAGGAATAGTTCTTTGTTAAATTCATAATCCTGCAGCAAATTATACATTGACTATATTTTAATCTACTATTGCTTTCCATAATTTAGTTCTGCTTCCCTTGCTTGTCTTTTCAATAGAAAAAAATAGGAGTGATATAAGCTAGAATTTCCACCATTCCCTTTACTTTTCCATTCCTACATCTCAATCTTTTGAAGAAATATGCACAATAATGCATTTTTAATTCTAATCTATATTGTAAAGGCTAAGTAAAGAGTGAAGGCAAAGCTTGTCCACACAAATGAACTAGTTCTTTCCCTTCATATGTGTTCTCCTAATATTAACACATCTTTATATTCAACCTACACATGTAGACATTCACCCACCCACATACACACATACATACTTCAACACATAAAAACACAATATTTTAGAATAGCTAAATACCCAATTTTAACCTTAGCAAGTTGGATAGAGATAGAATGGAATATTATGGATTTTAGCTTTAATTTGTAAAAAAAAAATCTCTATGCCTATTGTAAGTCACAGTGGAGAATGGAAAAGAATTCCTCTATGAAAATGGGGTTTTGAGTGATTGACATACTGCATTTTTAATAACACAGAGTGAAATGCATTATTCAGAATTCACTGTTGTCCAGCAATTCAGCTGTGCTGTAGACCTTCATACTACTAGTGAGCCTGTTGTTGGCAAAAATTCAAATTCCTTTGTGTAATTTATACTAGTGGCCAGGGTAGTATTTATCTGCCAAGTAGAACTTTGTGTGCTAGCATAAAGGACTATCAAATCAGTTAATGGATCAGATAATTGTCAATCAGTATTTAATGTAAGCTATCTCAATTAATATCTAAAATTATCTAGCCATTTTTATTTTTATTTTTCCTTTGGTGAGAATAATATGACATTTACACAAGGATGGCATTCCATTTCAGAGAGCAATGCATGGTATAGCTACCACTTTTAACAACAGCAACAGATTCCCCATACATTTTCAGAAATTCTTGAAACTCAGGGATAGCAAATTTAGAGACAATGCTATTTATTGTTATTCATCTAATAATGAACATAGTCACAGCTTGTCAAGACAAAGCATATATATTTTACGGTGACCAAAAGTACCAGAACATACTGTTATGGTTAGGAGCCGAAAGGCTAGAATCAGTTCAATAGTTTCTGTCCTAGTAAATTTAACCTCTTCATATACAATATATATGATAAATAATTATACAATAAGCATAAAATTAAGTGATCATATAAAACTTGGAGTCAGAAAATTTTTACAAAAGAGTCAACTCTGCTCCTTGCTCCGTGCTGTGTGGCTTTAAGTCATTTATCCATTATAAGTATCATTTTCTTCCTTTCTAAGATGCAGGTTATAATATTCCTTACTTTAAAGATTCCTATAGATTCAAAGTTGATAATGTAATACACATGCTTTATAAGTAATATTGTACAAGGCCGGATTTTATAATGATTGTTATTGCCCATTTTTCCATTTTTACCTAAAAATATTTGTTACACTTTGGAGCATATTTTCAAGAACAAAGTTTACAATAATTAACTGTCAGTGACTTAGACTTCCACCTTCCTTGCATTTGATTAGTTTTCAATCTATACTCATAGAGAAAAAATGATTTGAAATCAACTAAGAAAAACAATAATCACAATTTTCGAATACTTACCTTGAATAGACACAATTCTTCCACTGGAATAATGTGATAAGTAAACTGTAGAACTTTGGTATTTGACATTTAGCACTCCTGAATATGCCTATTCAGGAGTAATCCCTGAAAGCTCATGATCTGGAATAATTTTTAATGAGGATAATATTTTGTTTGGTGAAGAATAAATGAAATAATATATATATGAAAAATGTTTAGTATAAATTTGAATGAAACAATAATGTATGTCTAATATGTGAGAACACAATCTCTTAGGAAGGAAAAATCATCATAAGTTGGTCCTGAGAAACTGGGCTCAAAAATACTAAGGGGAAGAGAGAAATAGAGATAGATATAGATATAGAGATAGAGATGATAGAGATAAAGATAGAAAGATAGACATTGAAAAAGAGAGAGAGAGAGAGAGAGAGAGAGAGAGAGAGGAAGACTTATGAAGTCCATGGGGGATGAATTTTGCTTCATCTGATAGAGGTATTATTTTTCTTCTTTATACAGGATACTTTACAATAAAGAGTATTTTTTTTCCCAAAAAACAAAAAGAAAACTTCAACCAAAAGTTAATCCTTCCTATAACTACTTGTTTTATTTCTACTTAAATATCAATAGAAGAAAATGCATTAACAACCAGCCCAACAAAGAACAGAAAAGAAAGAGAAGTAGAGGAACTAGGGGGCAAAGAGCAAAGGCATTATAAGGGGGATAAAGAAGGAGCAGTAATTCTGAGCATGTGGATGCTACTCTTCTCTCCCATCCTCAATACATTTATTGCATTCTTCTATATATGGAGACTAAAAAAGGGATTCTCAAAATACAAAACCAACATTTTAATGTTTAATTACTATTTGTACCTCTGCCTGTCTCTTTGTTCACCTGATTCTCCAAAGGACATGCACATGTACACACACACACACACACACACACGTATACACATACTCACATACATGCTTCACCGTGCATGGCAACCAATCAAATCTGATTTAAAAATTATAGCTAAAATTTACATTTTCAGTAAGCAGAATGCTTCTTGTAGCTGAACAGGTTCATATATATATTTTTAAATTCATTTTTTTATTTAGAGAATTTGTGCATTTACAGAAAAACCATGCCATAAAATACAGAGTTGTCATAGATCACCCTATTATTAACATCTTGCATTAGTGTCGTGTATTTGTTACAAACATGAGAGAATACTTTTATAATTGTACTATTAACTATAGTCCAACATTTACAATAGGGTCCAATGTTTGTATTTTATAGCCCTATGTTTTGTTTTATTTTTAAATTTCTATTCTGTACTATACATTCAACCTAAAATTTCTCCTTTAAATCACATTCACATATATAATTATGTTGGTAATTATATTAACAGTGTAGTCCTACCATCACCACCATTCACTACCAAAACTTTAAAAACCAACCCAAGTAGAAACTTTGTACAATTTAAACATTAACTTCCACCCCAGCCCATGACAACGTATGTTCTAGAGTCTGACTCTATGAATTTGCTTATTCTAATTTCATGTCAGTGAGATCATACAATATTTGCCCTTTTGCATTTAGCTTATTTTAGTCAACACGTCTTCAAGCATCATCCATGTTATCCAATGTATAAGAACTTCATTCCTTTTTGTGATTGAATAATATGCCATTGTATATACCACATTTGATTTATCCATTCATCAGTTGATGGACACTGGGATTGCTTCCATCTTTTGACAAATGTGAATAATACTACAATGAACATTGGTGTGCAAATGTCTATTTGAGTACCTGCTTTCAAATCTTTGGAGTATATAACTAGAAGTGCGATCATTGGGTCACCTGGTAATTCTACACTTAACTTTCTGAGGAACTGCCTTCCACATTGACTGCACCACTTTACATTCCCACCAACAATGAATGAGTGTTCTTATTTCTCCATTATCCTATTCAACATGTGTAATTTTCTGTTTTGTTTTTTAATAGTAGCCATTGTACTGGCTGTGAAATGGTATTTCATGGTTTTGATTTGCATTTCTCTAATAGCCGATGATGTTGAGCATTTTTTTTTTTTAAGTGTGTTTTGGCTATTTGTATATCCTGTCTGGAAAAATGTCTATTCAAGTCTTTTGCCCATTTTTAAAATGAGTTGTTTGACTTTCTAACTATTGAGTTGTAGGATTTCTTTAAATAGTCTGGATATTATACCCTTATCATATATGTGATTTCCAAATATTTTCTCCCCTTGCATGGGTTGTCTTTTCACTTTCATTATAAAGTACTTTGATGCACAAAAGATTTTAATTTTGAGAAGCCACTATTAACTATTTTTTTGTTATTGTTGCTTGTGCTTTGGTTGTAAAGTCTAATAAACCATTGCCTTATGCAAGATACTGAAGGTGTATCCATATGTTACCTTCCAGGAGTTTTAGTACTGGTTCTATAGGTTCTATATTAGGTCTTTGATCAATTTTGAGTTAATTTTTGCATATGGGGTGAGATGGGCTTCCTCCTTCATTCTTTTGCATATAGATATCCAGTTCTCCAAGCACTATTTGTTAAAGAGACCATTCTTTCCCAATTTAGTGGACTTGGCAGCCTTATCAAAAATCAATGTGAGTGTATATTTATGAACTCTCAATTCAATTCCTTTGGTCTATATATCTATTCTTGTGCCAGTACAATGCTGTTTTGACAACAGTGGCTTTGTAATAAATTTTGAAGTCAGAAGGTATGAGTTCTCTAAATTCTTTCTTTTTCAAATGGTTCTATTTGAGGACCCTTACATTTCCAAATATATTTGATGATTGGCTTTTTCCTTTCTACAAAGAAGGCTGTTATAAATTTAATTAAGATTGTGTTGAATCTGTAAATTGTTTTACATATAATTGACATCTTGACAATATTTATTCTTTCAATCCATGAGCATGGAATACCTTTCCATTTATAAACATCTTCTTTGATTTATTTTTACAAAGTTTTGTAGTTTTCCATGTGTAAGTCCTTTAAATCGTGGGTTAAATTTATTCCCAGATATTTGATTCATTTGTTTGCTATTATAAATGAATTTTTTTTCTTCATTTCCTTTATAGATTGCTCATTAATAGTGTATAGAAAAACAGCTGATTTTTGCATGTTGATCTTGTACCTTGCGACTTTGCTGAATTTGTTTATTAGCTCTAGTAGCTTTGTTGTAGATTTTGGGGGACTTTCTATATATAGGATCATGTAATCTGAAAATAGGGAAAGTTTTACATCTGCCTTTCCAAGTTAGGTGCCTTTTATTACTTTTCATTGTTTAACTTCTCTGGGAAGAACTACCAGCACAATGTTGAATAGCAGTGGCGATAGTGGGCATCTTTGTTTTATTCCAGATGTTACAGTATGGTGTTAGCTATGGGTTTTTCATATATATTTTTTATCATGTTGATGATATAATTTTTTTCCCAAGTTATTGAAGGAAGGGTCAAAATTAGTAACAAGTTTAAAATGTTGGGATATATACCATTTTATGCCAGTGGAATTCAGGTATTTTTCAGATCTTTGATATCTCCTGGCCATTGATGCTTTTTCTTGGTACGTATTGAATTTCTCCAATAATTTGGTTTTTCTTTTCACCTTACAGAGGTAAACAAAAATTATGAGGTGCTCAAAGGAATGTAGAGCAACTACTGGTTCCTGAAATCATATATATTTCAAACATACTATGTTGAAAAAAATGACATTTTTCGATATCAAGTTAAAAATACTAAGAAGCATCATCTCTTATTTAAAGAAAATTAAGGAGATAAATTCTATAAATTAGATTCTATCTGTGAAACTCAAAATTATATCATACCAATCAATGTAATCATTCCATTGGAGTACCTAAAGACTTTTCCCTGTGGGATTTATCTTTGAAATTTTCATAGCTCATAATTAACCCTTTAGATGCATCTGCATAGGCAAATCAAAGAGCAGAATGCAAATTTTAATTAGTGATTTGAAGAATTTAATTTAGAAAGTTCTCACCAGAGGCTAATTGATTATAATTTCTATCCCCATATAAACCACAAATATTCTAGATTCATTTTCCCAATTCACTTTATAGGTTATGGCAACTGTTTGGCACTATTTGGAAGTGTTAGTCAGAGACATATAGGGGAAAAGGAAAGAAGTTTTCCTGTTTTTGTAGTTACAGTAAATGGTGTATCTGTGAAGGAGTCCTTAGTTTTTTTAACATATAAAAAGGAGGAAAAAGAAAAGCTCTATATGTTAAATTTTTCAGGTCCTGAACCATATCCATTCTGAGATTCTGAGATTACTAAAGTCAATATATGAAGCTTTTTAGTTTGATGTGGGGTTTTTGTAAAAAATGGAGACATAAAATACTCAAATCAGTGACCCAGAGTGGAAACTAGGTTCGAAGGATGGCAAGCATGGGTGAGTTGATATCTTAAGAGAACATATTAATTCTACAATTCTGGATATATGCATTGCATTTTCATCCCTACTTTTCATATCTTTTTAAAATTTTCGTCCATTTTTGCCTTAAACAACAGCAATTTATTGGTTCACAATTTTGAGCATTGAAGAAATACAAAATCAAGACAATGGTATGGCTTGCTTTCTCCCAGAGTCTGAAACATCTAGGTGCTGGATGTTGGCAATCCTTGACCTTCATCTCTGCCTCCCATCATGTGGCAATCTCTTTCTCCTTGTGTCTCATCTTCTGGTTTCTGCTGACTTCTGGCTCTGGCTTCTCCCTGGAGCTTTCTCTGATTTCTGACTTTCCAGTTTATTTTCTTTATTAAGGCCTCAAATCATATGGATTAAGACCCACCCTCATTCAGTTAGGCCACAGTTTAACTAAAAATAACCTTTACAATAGGTTCACAACCACAGGAATGCAGATTAAAATTATGTACATGGCTAAACTGGAGTACATAATTCAATTTAACACATCTGATATTATTGTATCTATACCACTTTTATTTTGTTTAGTATTTGCATGTTCCATCCATTTCTATCCTTTTATCTTCTACTTTTCTGCCTCCTTATGTTTTAAGTATGTTTCTTAAAAGCCACATATACTTTTGTTTTTTTGTTGTTGCTTTGTTTCTGGTTTGTTTTAATTTCAGTCTAATGCTATTATTCTTTAACTTGGAACTTTTAGTTAAATTTCACTTAGTGCAATTACTTCAAGAGTTGTTTTTATCTATTCAACACATTTGAATTAGAGTCCTTTATTTCTCTCTTGCCTTTTTTTCAATTAATCAAAATATTTTATTCCATTTCCCACAATTAATTTTATAATTCTATATCTTCTTAATCTTCTATAGTCATCATCACTAGAGATTATCATAATAATTTCTGATTTCTTACTAATACAAATTATTACATTTACCATATTGTTACCACACATTTATAAAAAAAAGGGGTGTGACTTTTGTCAAATACTTTTTCTTCATTGATTGATGTGGTTTTTATGTAGTCTGTTAATATGATAATTATATTGATTTTCAAATATTGAGCCACCTTTCCATATCTGGAATAAAGCCCACTGAGTTATGGTGTATAAGTTTTTAAATATATATTGTTGAGCTCTATTGCTAATATTTTGTTAAGGGGTTTTTGCATCTATATTTATGGAAGATATTATTGTGTTGTTTCCTTGTGGGTGTGTGTATTATCCTTATCTGGTTTTGATACCAGGTAAAACTGGCTTCGTAGCATGAACTGGGAAGTCATTCTTTCCCTTCATTTTTTGGAAAAGATTTTGGAGAGTTGGTGTTAATTCTTTTTTAAATATTTGGTAGAATTCTCAATTTGTGGCTGAAGATGTGTTTTAGGGGAAAGAAATTACCCTAAATTGCCTTTTTAGTTATAGGGATATCCAATTATCTATTTCGTATTGGGTAAGTTGTGGTAGATTGTGTTTTTGATGAATTGGCCATTTCAAATAAGTTGCCAAATATATTGATGTAGAGTTGTTCATAGTATTCCCTTTGTTATCATTTTGATGTCTGCAGGGTCTATGTTGATATTTCCTACCTGTTTTCAGTTTTCAGTAATTTGTGACTTCTTTGTTTTATCTCTCTCAGTTTTTATGGAGTATTATAGATTTTATTAATCTTTTTAAAAAACAAGATTTTAATTTAATTGATTGTCTCTATTATTTTCTGTTTTAAATTTCATGCATTTCTGCTCTTATCTGTATTGTATTCTTCCATCTGCTTGCTCTGATTTTATTTTGCTCTTATTTTTTTAGTTTCTTGATTTGGGAGCTTATATTATTGATTTGAAACATTTACTCTTTTCAAATGTTAGTATTTAGTGCTACAAATATCCCTTCTGTAATATTTTAGCCAGCTTTCACAAATTTAAGTGTTAAACTTTATTTTCATTCAGTTCAATGGGCTTTTAAAAATTTCTCTTAAGACTTCTTTAACTTATGAATTATTTAGAAGTCTGCTCCATACTTTCCAAATGTTTGGAGTTTTTCCTGTTATGTTTCTATTATTGATTCCTAGGTTAATTCTATTGTGGTCAGAGTATATAACTTATGTAGTTTCAATTATTTTAAATTTATTGAGGTTTATTTTATGGCCCAGAATATGGACTATTTTGGTATATTTCTGTGGAGTTTTAAAAAGAATGAGTAATCTATGCTTGATGATTGGAGTGTTCTATAAATGTCAGTTAAATCATATTGGTTGATGGTGTTGTTGGGTTAGTATATATTCTTGCTGATTTTTAGTCTAATTATTCTATAAATTGAAAAAGGGGTGTTGAAGTCTTCAACTATAATTTTGGATTTGTGTGTTTTTCCTATTAGTTCTATTCATTCCCCATTCCTGAGGATTCTGGGATAGTGATGCCCACTCCACCTCTAACTGAGAGGGGGCTTTGATCCCATACAGCTGATGGATGGGACTCTCTTGCTTGCAGTTGTAGACTCTCCTTGGTATGGTGGTTATCCATCTTCACCTCCTTGTTAAGTGTCCTGGGTGAGTCCAATGAACAGGAGAGTAGGTGTGGCAAATCTACTGAGGCTCAGGGCCCAGCTGGCACATGCACAGCCCAAAGATTCAAGTCCCTTGGGCATATACCTATCAACTCCAGCACCAACTATAGGTTCAAATAGAAGGGACAGAAGAGGCATGTGTAGAGAAGTCATAACCGAGTCCAACTTTGTCACACTCAGGAGCACAAACTCCAAAATAGGGCCCACTGGCAAGGCACTAAACTGTGGAGCTATCTGTCATGACTGTAGGACCTGGGTGTCTCCAGAGCCCTCAGGAGCCCCAGTATTTGGGGTAGTATCTACTTTGGCAATCTATGAGATCTGCTTCAGACGTGCATATGTGTAACTTCTGGGTTGACCTTATGACTCACTTTGAAGTCTTTTAGCCATATAAACTCATTTGTCTTTACCCTTTCCCCCTTTTATTCAAGGTCATTTACCAGTCGTATTGCTGGTTGGTGCTTGGTGGTAATCCCTCGGTGCCAGGGAAGCTCATTTCTGGGAGTCATGTCCCACACTGGGGGGAAGGTAACACATTTTATATGCTGAGTTTGGCTTAGAGAGAGGCCACATTTGAGCAACATGGAGGCTCTCAGGAGGCAACTCTTAGGCACTCTACAACACTAGGCTAAGTTGCAATTTCAAGAGCAAAGGCTCATAAGCATAGTTGTCAATATAAGGGCGCATCAATGGACCATTCTTCTTCACTAGTCATTGCCCCTGTACTCAGGGGATTGTTGCTGTTCCCTTAGAGAATGTGGCAGAGCTCTCCAGGATGGGAATTCAATACTCTTTCAGTTATTGTATGAATCTCTTCCCACTGTGACAATGCCCCACAAACATTTGAACACATTTATATACCTTATGTGTATGCCCAGGTGAACTTCCTCCCGTGTATCCCCCATCACTGACATACCACACCAATGATCCTCCCCTGCCACAGTTTTAACCCTTCTGTGGTCCAAAACTTCTTCAAAAATGAAGCCAAGAATATTGCCAAATACAATTAATAGGAAAATGAAATAATGATGATAGGTTTAAACGTAAGAAATAAAATACATAATAATTTAGAAAAACTGAAACTAAATTAAAATTTAAAAATTGAGATATAAAAAAAAATCAAAAACATTTTAAAAATTTTTGATGTTTTGCCTTTCATCACTGTAATATCTGTTGTCCTGTATGTACAGTGACATTTTCTTCCATTTCTTCCCCAGTGTCTTAGTTTTTTTCATTTTGTCTTCAAAGAAGTTTTAGGTCACAGTAAAGTCACATATAGAATATAGGGGACTCCCATATACCCAACATCCTTCCCTTTTCCCCCTTCCCACATTAATAATCTTTTTATGTGTGGATAGTACATTTGTTACAACTGATGTACAAAAATTGAAACATAGCTACTAACCATGGTCAATGGTTTACATTATGGTTTACGTTTTAGACCATACACTTTTATAAATTTTTGCTGAAATTTAACATAGCTTGTATCCAACCTTGCAAGATCATGCAGAACACTTCCATTGCTCCATAAATACTCTCTCTTCCATCTATTCTATTCCTTCCCTTGGGGCCCAAGGCAACCACTAGGCTTCACTCTTGAAAGACAAGATTCATAGTTACTTGAAACAACACTGAGGGCTTGACACACTGGTCTGTTCTCCCCTATTAGAAACCACCCATGCTCTTGAAAGACACCCACCCCTCTGTTTGAGAATATTTTGGGCCTCCCCAGGATGGGAGTCCAACACCTTCCTGCTCATTGTGTGGGTCTCCACCCACTGATACACTATGACAAAATGATCACTCACACATTTTTTAGATTACTGTCCCAGGTGCGCCCTGTCCTGAATGCCACCCCCCCATTCAACAACCTAAGCCAGTAACCTTCCTTGTCATATTGCCAAAAGAGCTTTCTAAACATTGTAGTTTCAACCATATACCCACCAATCCCAGTGTTCACCTCCTCCCTCTCCCAACCCACCCCCCAATTTCATAGACCATCCAACATACCCTCCCCACCCTACCTCCCTGTCAAACTTGCACCACCCAACCCAATAGTCTCACTACACCCTTGTCATATCCGTTCACTGCACAACTACTCACTTCCACCTTATCATAGATTTCACTTGTATGGGCATTGGCTCACAACTTTCTTATCCCTTTCTGTTTCCTGTAAACCAATCTTCCAGACTCTGGCTCTCTGAGTTGGCTCGATTTGCTTAATTCATATCAGAGAGGTCATGTAATATTTGTCCTTCAATGTCTGGCTTGCTTCACTCAACATAAGGTCCTCAAGGTTCATCCATGTTATCCCATGTGTTAGTACTGTATTCCTTCTTACAACTGAGTAATATTCCATTGTATGTATACACCACATTTCATTTACCATTCATCTGTTGATGGGCATTTGGGTTGATTCCAACTTTTGGCAAAAGTGAATAATGCTGCTATGAACATTGGTGTGCATATATCTGATCGTGTCCTTGCTTTCACTTCTTCTGGGTATATACCCAGCAGTGGAATTGCTGGATCATATGGCAGATTTGCATTTAGTTTTTTGAGGAACCACCAAACTGTGCTCCAAAATGGCCAGACCATTCTACATTCCCACCAGCAGTGGATGAGAGTTCCCATTCCTTCACATCCTCTCCAATACTTGTAGTCCTCTGTTTTTTTAATGGCCACCAGTCTAATGGGTATAAGATGGTATCTCATTGTAGTTTGGATTTGCATTTCCCTAATAGCTAGTGATGTTGAGGATCTTTTCATGTGCTTTTTAGCCATTTGTATTTCTTCTTTGGAGAAGTGTCTGTTAAGTCACTTGTCCATTTTTTAAATGGGTTGTTTGTCTTTTCATTTTTGAGATATAGGATTTCTTTATACATGCTGGATATTAGGCTTCTATCAAATATATAGCTATCAAATATTTTCTCCCATTGGGTAGGCTGTCTTTTGACTTTCTTCACAAAATACTTTGAGGTGCAAAAGTTTTTAATTTTGAAGAGGACCCATTTATCTGTTTTTTTCTTTCACTGCTCGTGCTTTGGGTGTGAAGTTCATGATACCATTTCTTATTACAAGGTCCTGTAGATGCTTCCCTACATTATATCCCAAGGTCTCTATGGTCTTGGCTCTTATATTTAGATCTATTACCCATCTTGAGTTGATTTTTGTATAAGGTGCAAGATGGTGTTTCTCTCTCATTCTTTTGGACGTGGATATCCAGTTCTCCAAGCACCATTTGTTGAAGAGGCCATTATCTCCCAGTTGATTGGCCTTGGTGGCCTTGTCGAATATCAGATAACTGTATATGTGAGTATCTGTATCAGAGCTCTCAATTCGGTTCCATTGATTGGTATGTCTAGCCATGTGCCAATGCCATGCAGTTTTGACCACTGTAGCTTTGTAGTATGTTTTAAAGTCAGGTAGTGTGATTCCTCCAATTTCAGTTTTCTTTCTCAATATGTCTTTGGTTATTCAGGGCCTCTTACCCTTCCAAATAAATTTCATAGTTAGTTTTTCCAATTCATTAAAAAATGCTGTGTTGATTTTTATTGGGTTTCCATTAAATCTGTTAGATTAGTTTGGGTAGGATAAACATCTTAATGATGTTTAGTCTTCCTATCCATGAACAGGGAATATTCTTCCATTTATTTAAGTCTTCTTTGATTTCCTTTAAGAGTGTTGTGTAGTTTTCTGTATATAAGTCCTTTACATCTTTAGTTAAATTTATTCCTAGGTATTTTATTCTTGTAGTCACTATTGTAAATAGTATTTTTTTTCTTGATTTCCTTCTCAGATTGCTCATTATTGATGTACAGAAATGCTACTGATTTTTGTGCATTGATCTTATAGCCTGCAACTTTACTGAACTCCTTTATAAGTTCTAGAAGCTCTGTTGTAGATTTCTCAGGGCTTTCTATGTATAGGATCATGTCATCTGCAAATAGTGAAATTTTTACTTCTTCCTTTCCAATTTGGGTGCCTTTTATAATTTTTTCTTGCCTAAGCACTCGAGTAAGTACTTCTAACACAATGTTAAATAGGAGCAGTGATAGCATGGATCCTTTTTTTCTTCCTGATCTTAGAGGGAAAGCTTTTAGGATTTCACCATTTTATATAATGTAAATTTTGGGTTTTTCATATATACCCTTTACCATGTTGAGGAAGTTTTCTTCTATTCCAATCCCTTGCAGTGTTTGTATCAGGAAAGGGTGCTGTATTTTGTCGAATGCTTTTTCTGCATCTATAGTGATGATCATGTGATTTTTCTTTTGATCTGTTTATGCGGTATATTACATTGATTGATTTTCTTATGTCGAACCATCCTTGCATACCAGGGATGAAACCCACTTGGTCATGGTGTATAATTCATCTGATGTGCTGTTGAATACAATTAGCAAGTATTTTGTTGAGGATTTTAGCATCTAGGTTCATTAAAGATAGGTCTGTAATTTTCCTTACCTGTGGCATCTTTGTTTGGCTTTGCTATTAGGGTGATGTTGGTATCATAGAATGAGTTAGGCAATGTTCATTCTACTTCTATTTTTTGGAATAGCTTAAGCAGGATTCATGTTAATTCTTTCTGGAATATTTGGTAGAATTCACCTGTGAAGGCTTCTGGTCCTGGGCTTTAATAGGTTGGGAGGTTTTTGATGACAAATTCAATCTTGTTACTTGTGATTGGTGTGTTGAGTTCATCAACCCCACTACTGGGTATATATCCAGGAGAATTGAAAGCAGGGATGCAAACAGATATATGCACACTAATGTTCATAGTGGCATAATTCACTATTGCCAAGCTTTGGAAGCAACCCAAATGTCCATCAACAGATGAAATAGATAAGCAAATTGTGGTATATCCATTAAATGGAATATTATTCAGCTTTAAGAAGGAATGCACTGTTAACACATGGGATACAATGGATGAATCTTGAAGACCTTATGTTAAGTGAAGTAAGCCAGGCACTGAAGAACAAATATTATGTGACCTCACTCATATGAATTAAACAAATTTTGCAGACTCACAGAACTAGAGTCTGGAAGATAGGTTTACAGGAGACAGAAAGAGAGTAGAGGGTTGTGAGCCAATGCTCATATGGGCAAAGTGTATGATAAGGTGGAAGGATGTAGTTGTGCACTGACATGGGCATGTCAGTGGTACAATGATGCTATTGGGTTCAGCAGTGCTGGTCTCTGAGGAGGGTAGGGTGGGGTGCTGGGTTTTACTATCCATGGAATTTGGGCCATGGTTGGTGGAAGGAGCAGGTGAACTCTGGGAATTTACAAGTCTGTGGTTAAAAATACAATGTTGGAAATGTTCTTTTGGCAAATATGGTAGGGGAGGGTTACTGGTTTATGGTGTTGGATGTGGAGTGGCATACAGGACAGGGAGCACCTGGGGCAGGCATCTATGGAATATGTAAGTGTTCATTTTGTCATAGTATGTTATATCAGTGGGTGGAGACCCGTACAATAAACAAGAAAATATTAAACTCCCATCCTGGGAAGTCCTCGTATGTTTTCAAAGAGGGGCAAGAGTCTCTCCAGAACATAGGCAGTGCCTAATAAAAGAAAACAGACCAATATGTCTAGCCCTCAATATTATTGCAAGTAACTGAATCTCATTCTTCAAAAAGTGAAACCTAGTGGTTACCATAGGTCCCAAGGGGATGGGGAGGGAACAATAGAATTGATGGAACATAGGACATTTTTAGGGCATTAGGGGTGTTCTGCATGATCTTGCAATAACAGATACAACTATTTTAAATTTCATCAAAATTTATAAAAGCGTATGACGTAAAATGTAAACCATAATGTAAACCATTGACCATGGTTAGCAACAATGCTTCAATATTTGTAAATCAATTGTAACAAATGTACCATCCACATGTAAGATATTATTAGTAGTTGACAGGAGGAAAGGGGGAGGGCATTAGGCATATGGGAATCCCCTATATTCTGTACATGACTTTTCTGTAACCTAAAGCTTCTTTGAAGATAAAATGAAAACAAAAATAAGACACTGGGGGAATACACAAAAGAAAATATCATTGTAAATACAAGGCAACAAATTGTACAGTGATGAAAGACATAATGTCTAAAAAAATTTTATTTCAAATTTTTAAAATTTTTTATATTTTATTTGTTATTTTTAAAACTATCACTATTATTTCATTTTCTTATTAATTTTATTTGGTTAATTTGTTGGCTTCATTTTTGGAGAGGTTTCAGATCACAGAAGGATCACAACTGTGACAGGGAGGATAACTGGTGCAAGTGTCAGTGATGGAGGGATGCATGGGAGGGGGTTCACCTGGGGAGTACCTTTAAGGCATATGAATGTGTTCAAATGTTCTTGGGACATTGTCACGGTGGGTGGAGATTCACAGAATAACTGAAAGAATATCATATTCCCACCTTGGGGAGCTCTGCTACATTTTCTAATGGGACAGCAAGAATCCCCGAGTACCAGAGCAGTGCCTAGTGAGGAGGACAGACCATTGCAATTAGCCCTGGATATTGGTGATTGTACTTATAAACCTTTTCTTTTGAAATTGAAACTAAGTCTAGTATTATATGTTGCCCAAGAGTTACCACCTGAGGGCCTCCTTGTTGCTCAAATGTGGCCTCTTTCTAAATCAAGCTCAGTATATAAATGCACGACATTTCCTCTGGTGTTGGACATGGCTCCCAGGGATAAGCTTCCCTGGCACCAAGGGATTATTACCAAGTGCCAACTAGCAATGCACCAGGGAAAATACCTTGACCAAAAGAGGGAAAAGATAAATACAAATGAATTTTAATGGCTAAGAGATTTCAAAGTGAGTCAGGAGGTCATTCCAGAGGTTACGCTTATGTCACAGCAGCATCTCATTGACTGCCACAGCTAATATTGCCTAATGGGGTTCCCGAGGGCTCTAGAGACATCCAGACACTATAGGGAGGGCAGACAGCTCAGTAGTTTGGTGCTCTGCCAGTAAGACTTACCTTGGAATTTATGCTCCCCAGTGTGACAGAGATGGACTTATTTGTGGTTTCCCTATGTATGGCTTTTCTGCTCTGCCCCCCCTTTTTTTGAACCTGTAGTTTGTACTATACATGATAGGTGTAAATCTTTGGTGTATCCTTGTGCTAGTTGACCCCTGAATCTCAACAGAGTTGCAACACTTCTCCAGCTCATAAGACTCACCCAGGACAACTAACAAGGAGATGATGATGGACAATGACAATCCCAAGGAACAGAGAGAGTCTGCAACTGCAAGTAAGATAGTCCCATCCATTTGCCCCATTGGATCTAAGCCCCCGCTCAATTAGAGACAGGGTGGGTATCACCATCCCAAAATCCTCAGGATGGGGAATGAACAATGGACTAGAGTAGACTTACTGGTATTCTACTATAGACTTATTGTGATTCTAGCGATGGAAGAACTTTTATCATTGATGTAGAGGCAGTGGTCACCAGAGGTTCTGAGGGGAGGGAGAAGGAAAAATAGGTGTAATATGGGGGCATTTTTGGGACATTGGAATTGTCCTGCATGATGTTGTAATGACAGATCCAGGTCATTACATATTTTGTCGTAACTTACAAAATTGTGTGGAACAGAGTGTAAACTATAACATAAACTACAATCCACAGTTAGTGGCAATTCTTAAATATGTGTTCATCAATTGTAACAAATGTACCACACTAATGAAGGATGTTATTAATGTGGGAAAGTGTGAGAAGGGAAGGGAGTGACATCCCCTATAATTTTTATGTAACAATTATTTGATCTAAATTATCTTTAAAAATGTATTCAAAGTATATTAGCTATAGTTAGTAATAATATTTTGGTGATGCTCTTTCATAGTTTGTAACAATTGTTTCACAGCAATGCAAGATATTGGTGGTGGGGTGATGTATGGGAGCCATGTATGATGATATGCATGTCTGTTTTGTAAGTTCACAACTTTTGCTATGTACTTACTTTTTATGTATGTTCATGTATAAAAGATAAAGTTCAATAAAAATGTTAAAAAGGATTTTAAATAAAGAAATCTCTAAGGTATCTATACACACAAAAACTCTTATAACTAATAAATGAGTTCTACTAGGTTGCAGGATACAAGAATAATATACAAAAATAAATTATATTTCTATTCACTAATAATAAACAATTTGAAAATGAAATAAAGAAAAACTCCTTCTAAAATAGCATAAAAAACAATCAAATATAGTGGTTTCTAGGGGTTTAGAGGGGAGGGTAACAGATGAATAGGTCAAACACAGGGCATTTTTACAGCTGTGGACTCTTCTGTATGATACTGCAATGATGACATACATTTGTCAAAGCCTATAAAACTGTACAGCACAAAGTGTAAGCCATAATGTAAACTATAGACTTTGGTTTGTAGCAATGCTTCTATTATTGCTTCATCAATTGTAACAAATGTACCACACTAATGTAAGATGTTGATAATGGGTGAAATTATATGTGGGTGTGTGGGGGGGTTATATAGGGGAGTCCCCATAGTTTTGGTGTAAGTTTTTTCTGCAAATGTAAAACTTCTCTAAAAATAAAGTTTATTATTATTACAAATATTATGAACAAGTATAAAAAGAATCAAATACTTATGACTACATTTAACAAAAAAAGTGCAATACTTGTACAGTCAAAACCACAAAATATTGCTGAAAGAAATTAAGATGCTAATAAATGGAAAGACATCTTGTTATCCTGGAGAGAGGACTCAAGATTGTTAAGATGACACTACTACCCAAATTAATCTATAAAGCAATGCAACCCTTATCAAGGTTCCAACTCTTATTTTTTTACAGAAATTGACAAACCAATTTTATAATTTATATGGAAATTCAGGGCACCCAAAATAGCCAAAACAATCTTATAAAAGAAGAGTAAAGATGGAGGTCTCAGACTTTCCTATTCTTGATTTATTAGAAAGTTACTGTAATTAACAAAATATGGTACAGTATTATGTGTAGATATATATATCAATGATAATGAATTTAAATTTTAGAAATACACCCATACTTCCCTGGTCAACTGATTTTTGACAAGGGTGCAAACACAATCCAATGAGGAAAGAACAGTCTTTTCATCAAGTGTTGCTGGGGCAACTGGATGTCCACAGGCAAAAAAACAAATTAGGACCTTGTATTAGTCAGCCAAAGGGGTTCTGATGCAAAATACCAGAAATCTGTTGTCTTTTATAAAGGATATTTATTTGGGATAGAAGCTTACGTTTACCAGGCCATAAACTGTAAGTTACTTTCCTTAGCAAAGTCTGTTGCCACGAGCTGGAGCAAGATGGCTGCCGAGTCTGCAAGGGTTCAGGCTTCCTCTTTCCCTTAAGGCTCCATGGTCCCATGTTCTTCCAATATCAGCTGTAGGCTGGGATAAGTTTATCTCCTGGCCTAGCTGCTCTGCTTTTTCCACAAGGCCAGCTGTAAACTATTAGCCCTCACATGTTTAATGGAGCCTTCTCTCTTTTCTCACATATGTGCTTCTCTGTATGCTTACTTCCCAGTCTCCAGGATCAAAATTCCAACTTTCTCTTCTGCCATGTCGTTTTCTCTGTGAGTCCCCACCCACTAGAGGGGGTGGGGACTCAACGTCTTCCTGACATGGCCTATTCAAAGCCTTAATCATTATTTAATTAAGTAAAAGTGAAGCCTCTGAATCCAATCCAATCTAATATGCCTAGAGGAACAGACCAGTTCACAAATATAATCCAATATCTGCTTTTGGAATTCATAAATAATTCTAAAGTGCTACAAATCTCTTTCCTAAATCCTACACAAAAATAAACTCAAATGGATTGTTGACCTAAATATAAGAGTGCTTAGCATAAAACCATTAGAAGAAAATATAAAGAAATTCTTCAGGACGTTGTATGACACCAAATGCATGGAAAAGAAAAGAAAAAAAAATAGATAAATTGGGTCAATATTAAAAACTTTTGTGCATCAAACTACGTTATCAAAAAAGTGAAAAGACAACCTACAGAATGGGAGAAAATATTTGCAAATCATATATCTGATAAGTGTTTAATATATGGAATATATAAAAAACTCAAAAACTCAACAAAAAAAGACAATTCAATTTAAAAAATGGGCAAAGAACTTCTCTAAAAAGATATACAACTGGCCAAGAGGCATATGAAAAGATGTTCAACATCATTAGCCATTAAGAAAATGCAAATTAAAACCACAATGAGATGACACTTGATACCCACTCTGAGGGGTATTACTAAAAAAAAAAATCGAAAGAAAAAGTGTTGGTGAGGAAGCAGAGAAATATGAACTGACATACATTGTTTTTGGGAATGTAAATTGGTGTGCCACTATAGAAAAGTTTAGTGGTTCCTTAGAAAGTTAAATATAGAATTATCAGCAATCCCACTTCTAGGTTTATACTCAAAAGAATTGAATGTGTAGTTCTAAATAGATAAATCTATACCAAAGTTCAAAGCAGCATAATTCACAATAGTCAAAAGGTGGAAACAAATCAAGTGTTCAACAATAGATGAATGAATAAACAATAGGTACTATACACATACAATGGAATATCATTCATTGCTATCACCCTTTTGTGTGAAGTGTCTATTCAAGTGTTGCCCATTTTTTATGAGTTTGTATGAATTTGTTGCAGCATTTTATATATTCTTGAATGAATCATTTGCTGATATATGTATGTTAGTTACTATCCATAGTCTGTGATATGCTTTCACTTTTTAAATAGTGTCTATTGATAAACAAATTCTTAAATTTAATGATGCTAATTTATGTATACATATAGTATATATACATATATATAAAGTTAAGGTAATTAATTCATTTCTTAAACTTACTATGTGCCAGGAATTACTCTAAATGCTTTACTTATAATGAATCATTTAATTCAAACAACAGCCTATGAGGTGAGTGTTGTTATTTCCGTTTTACAGACAATGGAACTGTAGCAGGGAGAGATGAAACAATTTGTCTAGTTACAAAACTAGTTAGTGGCCAAGACAGGTTTTGAACCTTTAGCTTCAGTTTGGCTTCAGGATTTGTGTGCTTAACAATGATACAGTGTTTGGTAAAACAAGGTGAAGGATTTTTCAAAGGAAGAAAAGTTATAGAGTATAGACTTAGATGTATTCAGGTAAGTCAATCATTGAGATGAGAATAGATTGGTTTACCTCATATTGAGAAGTTAATAGATAATTAAAGATAAATAGAGAATTACTATAAATTTTGGAAAGGGATTAAACACAATTTTGGATTTCTGAGTTTAAAACATGTTCCTCATGATGAAATTATAGGTCAACTAGGAGGAGTCTTCACAGAAATAGGTACATTTGGAAAGTGTCATAATAGTTTAAGTACATGAAAGATTCAGCAGTGAGAATATTAGGCATTGTGTTCTTTCAGTCAGAGGCAATAGTCTTTGATTACCAATTAAAGACCTAAGATTTTTAAAACCTTTACATCCTTGAAAAAGTGTGTGCACTCTAATCCTGTTCACTGGAAGCCATTTCCCATCCCTGTATTCAAAATCAACCTCAAATATTAGCTCATTCATGAAACCTCTCCTTCTTCCATTCAGTAGACTCAGACATTGTCTTCTCTGGGTTCTACAGTACACACTTTGTCCCCATCTCTATGTAATGGTGTATCATCATATTGCCATTATCTAAAATATGTGACATGGATACTGTGGTGCACTCTCTGGGGGATATCCTTTCAGGTCTATGGTTTGCCTGTTGACAGCTCTCAGCTGTGTACCTTTCTGCGCACTACTCTCAGCTAAATTAAATTGCCTTGCCCACTTCACCAGGGCAGCCCACATCCAACAATTTTTTGATGCAGTGGTACAAAGTTCAGGTCTCTTTTTTCCAGTTGGGAATAACTCTGAAGGGGCATCTAGGTTTCAGAACTCCCTATGGGACTGGCAGTGTGGGACACTGTAGTTTAGTTTCATCCTCTGCCCAGTGCTGCTTCATAGGTATTGTTTACCATAGTACGCTGCAATAAATCAAATGTATGCAAATGTCAGGTCTCCTGAAGGAACTGAGTTAAACAATGTCTCTGCTTTTTCCCTTTTTCTCCCCACAGAATAACTAATTGGCCAAGAGTTATTGGGTACCTGCTATAGCTTAGGCACCATGATCTCTACTTCTCTAGAGCAATGCTTTAGATAGGTAGTACCATATTTCAGTGATGCTAAGATGCATTGATTATAAGATGCTTCAACAATTTGTAATAGCTATTAGGGATGAACAGGAAACAATATTATATAACAGATCATGACATATATTATCCTGAGTCACATATCCTTTCATTTTCACTTTTGATTTTTTTAATCAATTTTATTAATACATATTAATAAAGCATACAATTCCTCCAAGGTGTAGAATCAATGGTATTTGCTATAGTAACCTATAATCACATAGTTGTGCATTCATCGCTTCAATCATCATTAGAGCATTTTCATTATTTCAATATTAATAATAATAATTAAAAAAAAAGAAAAACAAGAAAATTCCTCACCTCTCAATCTCCTATGCTTCCCCCACTGTACATAGTTGCTGTTTCTGGCTATTCTATCCAAAGTATCAATGGCTTTTAGTATAATCACAATGTTGGACATTCATCATCTTAGAAATTCTAGAACAATTTCATTACTCCAAAAAGAAAGACTCCAAACCCCTTGGCATTCCTTCCTCAGACCTACATAACAACTAATCTTTCATCTTTATGAATTGATTTATATATATTTTATATAAATGGAATCATACAATATGTAGTACTCTGTATCTGGTCTCCTTCACTTATTCTTTGTGGTTAGTATACAGAATCTTCTAGAAGTGTTCAGTTCTTAGGAGTTATCAGTGACACAATGATATTTGCAATTCAGTCTAGTGACCTTGACTAATTTAATAACTTTCAGATTAACACCAAAACTCTAAAGCATATCTATAATGTGGGGTGGGTGATTACTGCATTTTGTCTAGTGTGAGACTCATAAAATTAATTATTTAATGGAAACCATGCTTTGCTGAAATTTAAATGCTTTACCTGAAAAGTCAGAGGGAAATCTGAACAGATAGATATTAAAAAACTGAAACAACATGTAGATATCAAAATGCCTGAAACAACCTCAACAACCTCTCTTACCTTTGAAAATTATCTATTTTAAGAGATCAGCCCATTTCTGCTTCCTGTATTTCTATTGCCTGGTATGTGATAGTCATTACTCAACACAAGCACACACACACATTGAAACAGACCTCATTTCAGTGCTGAATTATTGCACTATCTTTCTAAAGACATTTTAAATAATAATTAGGAACTCTAATGTAAGTAAAAAGTATTTTGATTGCATGCCTCAAATGAAATAGCAATTCAATAAACAGGTACCTTCCTTCTATGCTTCGTTATGTTTACACAAGTATGGGCAATAGCCAATATGTCAAAACTCACTCCTCTGACCGGTGGGTGTCAAGTTTCAACTGGCATCATTGTTAGATACATCTTAATTTTGAAAAATTAAAATGTGCACGATATACATCTTAGATTAGAAGAAATGTGATATCATTGGCCACATTTTACATATAAGGAAACTGAAGTTTAGAGATTAAGTAATTTACTCAAAGTCATACAGTCAATGTCAGTGCTGGTATTTGAACCCAGGTCAGTCTGATTCTGAAGTCAATGCTCTAATGGCTTATACAGAATTATATTTTATTAATAAATAATGAAATATTCAATTAATATGAAAGGTACTCAAAATATCATTTAAACATATTTCTGAACAATCCATTGTGACATTTAGATTCAACTACCCATAATGTAAAAAAAAATGAAGTCTTAGAATGCTAGAGAATTGGCATTAATTTGGTGATACAAAGACGAGAACAAAGAGGGGTAAGTTAAACGTAGTATTGGAGACATTGAGAAATGCAGGTTGAACCAAGAACAATTTGGCAGGCTAAATAGAATTTTTGTGGACTAAAGGATATTAAGACCTATATGCAATTCTTTATATATTCAATTCAAAGGTAGGAAAATGAGCATATTCACTTGGAAACTTTATAGGGTAGAGAACTTCTATAAATACATCTTGAAAATGTGATAGTCTTATCTCAAAGGAAAAAAAGCACAATCATCAGAGTCTCCTATGAATTCACCTCCGGGGATTTAAAAGTTAGCTGGTCCAGTAAGAAACTGGTGGACAAGGATCCTTAGGCAATGACTTGTTTCAAACTGTGGCAGATTATATTGCTAGCATTAATCAAGCATGTGCATCATGATAGCCTGCACAATTGCTTAAGGCCATGAGGCTTTATTTGGAAAACATACGTGCGCATTTATTCGGCAGCTTTATTTTTTTTTTTTACTTATTCTAAATATTTATAAGTAAAGGACATAGTTTCTTATCAGAATCATTTTTACTATTTTTAACATGCAGTTTTAGTATTGATTTTTAAAAAGCATTTAATTTTATAATTCCTGAGGGCTCAATAAGAATAGCTTTGTAACATTTTCCCACTCTACTCATAAACTTTGGACATTTTACAGATAAGATACCCTTGATAACATTTATCAGAAATATTTGCATGGTTAAGGCAAGGAACCATGTGTATCCTTGGTGTAAGAAATGAATAATAAGTGTATTATTATGCTGTGAAAAGAAAAGATATATCAGGAGATTGTTGTTATTTTCTATTACCCATATCATTAATTTAAATAAATTAAAATAGTAACTCAAAGAAAATATAACTATTCTTGTACACCTGCATATAAACTTAGTCAGCAAAGTATAAATTAGCCTAAGCAATAAAAAATAATTTTTGTCTTCTTCAACATTTTAGCAGGATATACTCCCTCTGTGAAGAGTGAGTTACATAAATTGATTCTGTATTCCTGAATATATCTAATATCTGCTAGATTTTTAGGAGATAGTTTAGTGAAGAGACAAATGCAAGCCAATGGATAAGTTGGAGCAAAATGGCATTCTATACCAAGTAGACTTGAATGATGGGGTAAAAGTTTGATTTAATTGTTTTAAAGAATGATTCAAAGTCAACTTTTATTTTTATCAAAACTTTTCAGGGTATAAAATTAATATTTGACAATAAACTATAAAATAAACAAAGGTGAATTTGCATCAATTATTTCCCTAGAAATAACAGGACTAGGAAACACTGAATGTTATATAGGGGCCCCGCCCTTCACATGCACCTTTATGTGATGTTTATTAATTATGCCATAGAGCTAAGTGAAACATCATCACATTATCATCATCAACAACAATAACATAGCAATAGATTCACTCCAAAATGAAGAATTCCTAAAAAGTCATGTACCTACTCTCAATGTCAAAGATAATTTTCAGAGTCTCAAGAAATGTCTTGAATCTTTCAACTTGTTTCTCCTTTTTTGCTGAATTATAGATAACAGGAGAATCTCCTCCAACATTACTTACCGTCCATTAATAACCTCACTTCTCCAGAGAACACCAAGGATCATGTAGGACCCAATTGCAACCAGGGGCACTGTAATTGAGAAACTATGAAGACAAACAGAAGATACAGAAGGTTGGGAACAAACACAAAAATTGACTCAGTTTACAAATATACAGCACCAAATGCAATGATGACAGAATTTACATTCTTTTCAAATGAAAATGGAATATTTACCAAAGTTACTATATGATAAGATGTAATAAAGCATCAGAAAATTTCAAAAGATTAAAATTATCATAAGTTGCCAGGGAATTCATCAATAAACTTCTATATCATCCACTGTTAACAGAGAAACAAAAACTATATATGTATATAACTAAGCTTTTTATTTTGAGATAATTATAGATTCACATGCAGATTATAAAAAAAGAAAGAGATCCCATATACCCTTTATGCAGTTCCCTCCAGAGGTAATACCTTGGACAACTTTAGTATAATATCACAACCCGAATATTGAAATTGATATAGTCAAGAAACAGACCATTTTTAATCACAAAAACATCTATCATGTTGCTCTTTTATAGCTAGACCCATTTCCCTCTTGTTCCCAACCCTTTATTAACCTCTAGCAACTAATAATATATTTACCATTTTTATAGTTTCATCATTTCAAGAATATTATATAAATGGAGTTATAAAGTATGTAAGCTTTTTGGATTGGCAGTTTTAACTCAGCACAATTATCTGTAGATTCACGCAAATATTGCATATATTAAGATTTTGTTCTCTCTTATTGCTGAGTAGTACTCCATAGACTGGATGGACCATAGTTTGTTAACCTTTAACCTATTGAAAGACAACTGGATTGTTTCCACTTTTTCATTATAATTAATAAAACTGCTATAAACATCTGTGTACAGGTTTTTGTGTGAACATGAATTTTCATTTCTCTGGGATAAATTAACAAGAGTGTAATCCTGGGCATATGATTAGTTTTTTAAGAAACTGAAAAAGTGTTTTGCAGAGTGATTGTACCAAATTACATTCCCACCAACAATGTATGAGTGATCCGATTTTTTTACATCCTCCTTATCATTTGGTTTGTAACTATTTTTTATTTTAGCCATTTTATGTGCTCAGTGGTAACTCATTTTGAATTTAATGTTCACTTTCCTAATTGCTAACAATGTTGACCTTCTTTCCATGTACTTATTTGCCACCAGAGTATTATTTTCAATGAAATGTCTCTTCATGTCTTCGCCTATTTCTAATAAAATTATTTATTTTTACTTTTGAGTTTTCAGAGTTCTTTATATTTTCTAGTCATTAGTTCTTTGTGAATTGTAGTTTCCAAATATTTTCTTCCCATTTTTAGCTTATCTTTCATTCTCTTAAAATGGTCTTTTTCAGAGCAAAATTTTAAATTTTGATAAATCTATTTAATTTTGCCTTTGTGGATTGTGCTTTTGGTGTCAATTATAATAAATATTTTCATAGACTTGGATCCTGATATTTTCACCACTTTTTTTTCCTAAAAGTTTTTCAGCTTTATGTTTTACGTTTAAGTCCGTGATCCATTTTTAGTTAATTTTGTATAAGGTCTAAGACTTGCGGTGAAGTAGTTTGTTTTGTTTTTTTAACCTATGGGTGTTTCAATACTTATTGGAAGTTTATCTTTCACTGTTGAATTTGTTTTGTATATTTGTCAAAAATCAATTGTACATATTTGTGTGGGGTTACTTCTGAGTACTCTATTCAGTTCCATTGATCTATCCCTCCACCAATAATCACATTAGCAATAAGCACACCTAGCACCCAGTTTGTGGTTTCTAATACCATTTGCCAGTAAAACAAACCGAGGCTTCTTGGAGGAATGTCTGATTCTAGATCTTGGGCAGGAAATATATAAAATAAGCTTGGTGCGTCTTGTAAGAAAGTATTAAAAAGAATAACCCAAAACATAATGATGGCGGTATGTCAAAGGGACACAGGAGCCAACTTAAAGAGTCTCCAATGGCCAAACTAGACCAGTTTGAGGAATAAAATAAATAAAATAGTTTTGGATTTTTTTACATAGTATAAAATATAAATTACCAAACCCATACTTATATAAAGAAATGATTGAACAAATAAATAATAACTAGAATAAAATAGAAAAATCTAATGTGCAAAAGAATTTCAAATCATTTATGAATATAGTCCACTCTCAAGGAGGTAGAGCATAACCTCCCACTCCTTATGCATATATAACAATATCAACAATGTAAGTACAGAAAAGGGAAGAAGCGAAACTTTAGAGTGGAAAAACCTGACAAACACTACCTCAGCCAGATTATCAAAGTCAACATCACAGTGATAAGAAATGGTGGCAATATGTACCTATGATATGATGTGATGAAAATTATTCCTCCCTTCCTCCCCAAAGCATAACTACAGTGATATCATGGAAAGTAAACTTTACAAATTCCAGCAGTAGAGCATCCTGCAAAATACCTAGCAGTATTCCTCAAAACTGTCAAGGTCGTCAAGAAGAAAATCTGAGAAACAGTCACAACCAAGAGGAGCCTAAGGAGACCTGGTGACTAAATGTAATGTGGTTTCCTGAATGGTATCCTAGAACAGAAAAAGGATATAAAGTAAAAACTGAGGATATCTGAATAAAGTATAGACTTTAGTTAATAATTATGTATTAATATTTGTTCCTTAATTGTAACAATATGAACATAATATAAGAGTATGTTTATAATAGTGTAACTGGAAGTGGGGATATGGCAACTTTCTGTACTGTCATCACAATATTTCTGTAAATCTAAAATTTTTATAAAATTAAAAAATATTTTAAAAAGTACAGATTTCCTACCTCTGTCCACTGAAAATGCCTAGACACAATGAAAAACCAAGGAAAATAAAATACCCTAGTGCCCAATGAGACAGGGATTGATTAAAACATTTTTTGGCTGTGTATTGATAATCGTTAAAATTGAGTGATAAAAAAATAAAATTCTTTTTATTATTCTCTACTTTTATATGTTTGAAAATTCCAAACTTAAAAATTAAATCAAGTGAATAGGCATTAATATAGCAATATTGTTTAATGAGAATTTCTTTTCATCTCCTGAGGTCAACTTCAACTAGAAGTAGCTGGACCAATATTCTCTGCACATTAAGCAGGTACAGCCACTTACCACTAGCAGCTTCCCATTTTCTAAGTACCTAGAAGGAACCAACCAGTTTTTCTTAGGGACAAATACTTGTGACTCCAAACTTACTTTAGCTATTGATCCTTCATATTTGCAATAATTTGCAAAGAAAATGTTTTACCCAATGAAGTGCTGAGGCCTACTTATTCTATCAGATTGTTTATTTTCTTGCTTAACAATTCAGAAAATTATAATAATCTTTAAAATAAATCATTTCCATTCTAATTTGTATTCAAAGCTTGCTTTTTGTGGACAAAATATGTAAGTGCAGTAAGCTGTGAGCTTTTATAAAAGTAAATAGAGATGATACCAGACACAAGGCAATCAAATTGAATGTTGTTAATTGTTTTTGGAGTTTTTTAGGGTTTTTTTTTTTTTGTGTGTGTGTGTACCCAAAATTTGATATATACCTCATGGCCAGGGCCATGTATGATGAGCACTGTAGTTAATGCCAATGAGACCATCACAGAGTCTCCCTGACTCCTTTACTTAGGCACCAATTTCTTCCTGCCCCTTCTACTTCATATTTGATTCATATTTTAAGATTATTCATTTTTCTTTAATGAACTTTATTTTAAATTTTTCAAACATATGTAAAACTAGAGAGAAAGTAAAATGGTTTTATACATTCATTCAATTTTACAAATTATCAATAGCAGCCAATCATTTTTATTTATAACCCCTGCCATCTGGACAAAAACAGTGCTGTTTGATACTGAATTGGTCATTGTATCTAGGTCTTTTCAGTGATCAGATTTAGGAAATATTTTTGGTTTATTATGGAGTCAGCCTCAGACTTCTATTCAGAAGTTTGGAAAACAATTAGAGAAGATATCAGTCATTGATTTGGATGTCAGGAAAATTTTATGAAAAAGGAAGTCCTCATTTTACATTATTGAATGCTATTCTTCTAAGGAAGAGACACTCCTAGAGAATTTCTTGTGTTTGTTCCTCCACACTTAATGCCACATTGTCCCCGTTGGATTTCTACATAGTATTTTCTGTTTTTTTAGTGCTCAGAATACAATTCAAAAACAAAAACAAGTAAAAGCAAGAATATAAGCAAATGCCTCCATCCCTACCAGCAGATGCCTTCAATTCCAGCTATTTTTACTTGCAGCTCTTCATATGTAACGAAGACTTATGAGGTCAGATAGTACAGGTTTTCTATTTTTCACATCACTGAACTAACAAAACTACAGACTCCCATTTCATTAGCATGTTAGAGGAAAAACATTCTTTCTTTCCTATTCACCCTATTTTCATAAAGATTGCCTTTTCTTTTTCATTCCACTGAAATATGAAAACCATGTTCCTGTACCAAAACACTATACTCTAGTGTGCAGGCACATACACCCTGGAAGAATGTGATGGAAATACTCTATACTCCACACAGTATAATGCAAAACTAGAAACAATGATGACACAACAAAATCTAACAGACAGATTTGTATAAGACTAGTTTGACAAAGCTGTAGATATTTTTACATGTTTTTGTGAGTTACATGCCTGATAATTTCTGGCTCCATTGCTTTGGCTGAAGTGTTTTACATTTGTAGTACTGTAAGGAGACTTATTCTAAACTCTGTCCTTGGAATGGAAATCAATTAGATTCATTTCTTTGATTCTCTAAAACCTTAATAATATACATACTGTTTTTAAAAACATCACCAACAGTGGTTCCACTGGATTGTAACTTAAGACTAAAAATTAGTTATTGGGAGTTTCTCTGGGTGCTAACCTATCAGGAAGAGAAGAGGGATGCTCTACTTTTTGGTCCATTTTTCCAGATCACCAAGAGAATATTTTATTGCTCCTAAGAATCTGTCCAAATGCCAGGGATTTCTATAGGGCAACTCTTGGATCATCAATATACAATAGTAACATTTAATGTCAGATCTTCCAACTGGCTCAGGCCCTGGCTGAAGGTGAAGGAACATGAAATTTATGTGCAAGCATCATAACCACTTCCAGATATGAGAACTATAGCTTCAGTGGAAATTTTCTTCCTGTATTTTTATATATACATGTATATGTTAACTAATCTTTCCTACATTTTCCTTTCCCTTATTATTTTAGTTAAGGGATTTTTGGTGGTAAAAAAACACTTTACAATTTTTTGTTTATAGAAAACTAAAATTGGATTGTGATTAAACTAAAACAGGAATTAACATCAGCCAGATTGACTATTGGAGTTTTGTGTCTTCGGGTTTTGAAGAGAGGTAAATGTCTTGATTTTGATTTGTATGAAGGTTAGTTACATCTGAGGAAGATAGATGACATTTTTCTTGTTTCTATATTGAAGTAATTGTTATCGTTCATTCATATTACAGTTAAGTTCAGATGTGAAAGATGCTATCTTGACCCCTAAAAAGAGAGTGAAAGATGGCCAAATACCCACTTGCTGAAGCTTCCCCCCAGAGGTTGAAACCTGGGACCCTCAAGGCCTCTCTTTCCAAATCCTGAAGACACTACTTCTACACTTTAGTTTCCTCATTCTTAGGATTGGCAACTACTTTCTGCTGTAATTGAACTCTAAGTACCTTCAGCATCCATTTATGGTTCTTCCACCATCCAACACCTGGGAAAACAATTTCCTTTATCAAATCTTTATTATTCCTGTTTTCCTGACTGATACACGCACATTGTTTACAACTCTGATATATTATAGTTAAATTTCCTGCCTGTAACTATATTCATAAGTATGTGGATAAAATCATAAATTCTAATTTTTAATAATATTAGAAAACAAAGGTATCTAAATGAATATCTGCATTCTAGTCATATAATTGTGCTAAAGGTATTCTGGGAAAATCCTTAATGGAGTTTTCCTTAGAATAACTCTTTGAGGTACAGAATATCATTAGGATCTTTATAATCACATTTAGGTGTTAATCCCAAATTATGTATCTACTCTATCATCTCCCTTATGCAACAAACTTGATTTCAAATCACTTTTGTTATTCTTCCTGTCCCTCAAACATCTATCTACAGAGGATAAAAGGAGAAATAATTTCTTAATGTACCCAAGTTACCATTTTCAAAGAACAAAAATTATGCATGTATATATATGAATATATGTATATGTTCTTGCTCATCTTACATTTTAATTTTAAAGTTTAAATTTATAGTTTACATTTTGTTCTCTATAACTTCCAAAACTGGAAGTTCACCCTAGTGTGTCCTTACAAAGAGAGCTTCAAAATGTTTAGACAGTTTATATAGCTCTTCTCTTGTTTAAATTGAACATTTTAAATTTCCTTCCATTATTTTTATTTGTGTTTTAAAACCTTACTATTAGCATGATTCTTAACATTCATAGTGTTTCAGTTTTTCAATGTGCCTTTAAATGTGTGAAACTCAGAGTTTATAAAATGTATAATTTGTGCTTTAATATTATTGAGGATAGTACTCTGTTACTGAATTCCAAGACTTCATTTACATTCTTAAGACTCAGCTCAAAGTGACATAGAGTGGTATATTAGAAGAAGCCAAAGAATGCTAGTCAAGTGACCTGTTTTTTTAACTCCTTACTATGTCTCTTAATGACTCTATTATGTTGGATGGGTAACTGAATTTCTCTGCTCTTCAATTCTTTATCTGAAAAATTATTGATTTTTAAATTTATCTTCAAAGATAACATGTAAATTAAAATTATCAAACTCATAATCACTATTTATAAACATTTTTATTAAGGCACATTGTCTCCAAACTGTAACTGTAAGTTTAAAATGTTGGAAATAATATATGACGTGATATTATTACTTGCTATATTTGTTTTACTTGCTCCAGTCCAATTTTTCCAGCCTTTCAATATCTATTTTTGAATTTAGAGAGTAAATACTCTGATCAACCAACATGTTAGCCATTTATATTAGCATTTTATATTTAAATTGGATTAGCATGCATCAGTTCCCTAATCCAAAATATGAATAGAACTATTAAACATGACAGGCCTAAGGATTCCTTCTGTTATAAAGAATCTCCCAGTTACCCTCAATCCAACATTGGCCTTTTTAGAGTAGATCAAATCAACCAGTTACTTGTTCACATGAGTGAAGTCTTATCCATCCCATTATTTTCCATATTTTCTGCAGAAGATATATTGAGACAAGGAATCAAATATTTGCAGAATTCCAGAAGCTTTTAGTGATCTGCAATAACACAATCTACTGACCTGGTTAACCTATGAAAAAAAGAAATGTAGTATTCCATTTCCAATAACTATGGACTACTGAACTTAAATTTATGCTCCCACTGAGCAAAACTGCAAAGCAAACAAAATTTTTACTTTCAATTGAGAAACAAAAATTGGCTGAAGAGAGGAATATCTGGTATATATCCTAGACTTTGGGGTAGAATCTCAAAGAGCTAAACCTTATGAATGAGTGAACTAGAATTAGACCAATTCTCAGGGCAAAGTCTAGATTCTATTCATCTCAATCTCTGATTGCATTAGGGTAATTTGGGTTTCTTAATGCCCCTGATAACCTCCTGCCAGGAGTAATTAAGAATTCCTTTGGAAGGGAAGTAATATCATCATAGGCCTCAAAGTATCTCTAAAAGGTTTTCTATGCAATACTAACACACACACACACACATACACACACACAATAATCACAAGTGGTCTGTTTTCAGTAATATTGAACTAGATAATTTGGACTAACCCTCCAACATACTATAAGAACAACTAGAAAAGTTGGATTAAATATCTAAAAATCTGGTTGAAAGCTTTTGAATGACAAAGGAATAAAGCCATATAAATGGATATGGAAGAAGAAAACCCAAAAAGTGAACTTGGAAATTGTGAACATTTTTTTTTATACTGTGTCATTCCATTTCCTGATAAGGCAGCTCAAAATTCGAGAGGCTGAGCAGACTTTATCTCCTTGGGTCAAAATGCATCAAGGAAAATTGCCATAATAAGCCTTCCTTTTATGGGATGGGATTCCAAAGTCTAGCCTCTAGTAAAAGGGTAAACTGTAGATAGAAAAGTCCTTTCAAGAACTAAAACCCAATTCCGGTCAGATTAAATTGACCAGAGATTGCTAGTGCTCTCAAACTAACAGCTGCAGAAAACAAATATATATCCTCTCTGGAAGAAGATAACTTTATGCTTACCCTCACATTACACATGTGAATTTTCATATGCAATGCCCAGCAAATATTGTCAGAAAAGCAAGGAGACAGCATAAACATGCCAAGAACAAGAGAACAGACATACTGTGGAATATATAGTCATATGGGGTCAAAATAATGGAGATTTTAGACAGAGACCTAGAATAGCTATGCTTAATATGTTTAAGGACATAAATGAGATTGAAAAAACATAAAAAAGATACTAATGACATATGCAACGGTGTAAAAATTATCTAACTTACGTGTCATTGAGGTCCAAAAAGAAGCAGAGAGAGATTATATGGAGTTAATAACAGAATTTTCAAAAATTGACAAATATATAAAACTACAATTTCAAAGGCACTGAAAATCTCCAGCATGGCAATCACAAAGAAAATCAAACCCGGGTACCACATTGTAAAATCGTTGAAAACCAAAGACAGAGAAAATCTTAAAAGTTACCTGTGATAGAAAGACATATTACACTTAGATGAGAGGAATGAGACTGAAATAATGAAAGAAAAGGATAAAATAAGACAAAGTGCTAAAAAAAAAGGGGTTGAAAAAAACAACAAATGTATACACAGAAGTATATTTTCAGAAAATTTTGCCTTAATAATAATGTTTATAAAAAGACATTTTCTACAAAGAAAGCTGAGAATTGGCTGCCAGAAGACCTACACTAATAATACTATAAAATGTCCTTTAGATAGAAGAAAAGAAGATGAAAAGTTTGGTGATCCAGAAAGGTGTAAATTGTGATGGAATGAGTGTGTATATAGCTAATTCTAAATGAATATTGACGAAATAAAACTTTTTTATAATGTCTTCTTGGGTTTAAAGTGTATAGAGGTTAAACATGCATGATAGCTATAATACTTTGGTAGGGAAAAGTGTAAATAAATTAGTGTCTTAAGGACCTTAAATTTTTAGATGTTATAACATTATTAAGTGATATTAGACTTTCATAAATCAAGTATGTATACTTGAATTTCCATTAAATTTATAAATCCAAATTTTACACTAATTTTATAAAACAATATATTGCCAAGAACCTGCTGGGAGAAATTGAATTTAAAAATTTAATCCAGAAAAAGGTAGAAAAAGAAAAAAAGGAGTATAGAATAGGCAGAAACAATAAGGAGCAAATATAGTAAGATAGTATGTTTACACTCAAGATTATTAACGTTTAAATAAACATGGATTAATTGCCCCAATCAAAAAACAAAGGGTTCCAGAATGTATTAAAATTTGTGGTGGTTATAAAATAGTCACATTAAATAGGATGTAGGAAGAATGAAAATAAATGATGGAAAAATACATATCTCATGTAAAAAGTAACTGAAAGAGAGATTATTTTACTATATTAATATAAAAAGTAGACTTCAAGGCAAAAAAATTACATAAGATAAAGACAGACTCTTAAATCAAGAAGTTAAAATTAACCAGAAAGATTTAATAATCCTTTATTATACACACATAATATTGCACATATATCACTTTGTACATACATAATATTGCTCTCTTGAAAAAAAAAGGTTTAAGTTAAATATGACAAACTAAAAGGAGAAATATACAAGTCTACAATTATAGTGCGGTACTATTGTATGTAACTCTCAATTATTGATAGACCAGATAGACAAAAGATCACTTACATGGAAATTCAAAAGACCAAGAATATCAAGCAATCTTGAAGAAAAAAATTTAAAAAGCTAAAGGAAATGATGCTATTCTGCCATGTATTAAGTGTAAAATAATTACAAAATTGTTATTATTTTTGTAGAGGTGGTACTATTTCAAGGATGAGTAAATAGACCAATGGAGTTTAACAAAAAGTCTAGAGACATACCTATGACTATATGGACATTTGATTAATGATCTGTAGTAGAGGAAATATGGTCTTTTCATTCAAAGGGATTGCATATCCATAAGGGAAAAAATGGAATTTGATCCCTACCTCTTACTATATGGAAACTGTGGTAGATTGAATTGTGTATCCCAGTTAAGACATATTCTTAATTTTAATCTGCATTCCTATGGATGTGAACCCATTGTAAATAGGATCAATTGAAGTTGTAATTTTTTAGTTAAAGTGTGGCCCAACTGAATGAGGATGGGTCTTAATCCATATTACTAGAGGATGTATGAAGAGAAGAACCTGGAAGCCAGAAGTTAGAGAAGGTCTAAAGGGGAAGTAGGAAATCAGCAGAAAGCAGAAGAGCAGACAAGGTAGAGAGAGAATAAAAGAAAAAAGCATGAAGTAATTATCCCTGTAAATTACAAATAGAATGGAGTTTGGAAATATAGTGTACCATATTAGACCTACTTGAGAAAATTAGTATATACCTAGAAGTGGAAATGTTGGTCATATGATAATTATCTGTTCAACTTTTTTCTGCATTGACTGTACCATTTACATTCCCACCAATAATGTACTAGAATTCTAATTTGCCTGCATCCTCTCCAACACTTGTTATTTTCCGTTTTGTTAATAATTGTTGTTCTTGAGGGTGTAAATTGGTATCTCGTTGTGGGTTTGATTGTATTCCCCTAATGGCTAGATATTCAGTATTTTTTCATGTGTTTATTGTCCATTTGTATATTTTCTTTGGAAAAAGTGCCTATTCATGTTCTTTGTCATTTTTAAATTGAATTGTTTGTCTTTTCTTGTGCTGTAAAAATTTCCCTCAAATCTTCCTCACCTTCTTTTCATTTTTAGCCAATAATATTGCAGCAATCTGAAAGAGAATTTCCACCAAGGTTCCATCATAACACCTAGTCACTAACCTGAAACTGCACCTATACTCTCTGACTTCTCTTCAGCTAATATGGATAAACTCTAGTGCATCTAGTAAAGAACAAAACCTCCTTTCATTGGCTCCCAACCCCTTTCACCAAAGCAGTGACTCCAGCCATTCTACCTTCTTGCCCCTGCATCACTGGTTTTCCTGTCTTTATCAAAGGATTCTTTTTAGGATACATTCAATCATCTGTTGTGTCTCCCATCTTAAATTTTTAAAAAATTAAAAATCTTCCTTTGATTCCACCTCCTTTTCTAACCACCTCTGCTTCCCTTTAGGACAAAACTCAAAAATAGGATTTTCTTTTCTTGCTATCTTGTCACAGTTTTCTTTCTCCCCTTATGCTCTCCTAATCACTGACAACAGGTTTTTGTCTCCATCACTTACCTGAAACTCTTCTTGTCAATGTAACCAAAGATTTTTTCATTGCAAAATTAACATTCAATTCTTTGAATTTGTCAATACCATTGAACTGAATTGAGCTTTCTTTCTCTGTATGTCTCTCTCTTCCTAGAAATGCTTTCATCATCTGACTTTCAGGACACAACACTTTCTTGATTTTTTTTTTGCCTCATTTTTCCATCCTTTCCCATTTTCTTTTCTTATTCCTCCTCATCTTCCTGATATCCTCCATCTGAAGAATCAGTACTTGGAATCCTCTTCTCTATTTACCTTCTTGGTATTCCCATTCATTCAGTGACAACTTCCAAATTTTTACCTCCATCCTGACCTCACCCAATATATTAATTGGATGTCAAATTATCATCTCCAGATTAACATATCCAAAATAAATTCCTGATCACCCTTTCCATTCCCCCAAAACAATTCTGGAGTCACATTTGACTCCTCCCCTTTTCCCCTCATATTCCAGATCCAATTCACCAGGAAATTGTTTGATTTCACCTTCAACTTATATCCAGAACAAAGTGTTTCTCACTATCACCACTGCCATTCCAGTTTCAAAACACCACCAATTCTTACTTAGGTTCTTAAAATAGTTCTTTTTACTGATCTTTCTGCTTCTCCCTCACTCAGCCCCCTCTCAACACAGAAGTCAGAGTTTTCCTCTTAAAGCATAAGTTATACAAGGTTACTACTAAATTCAAAAACTTTCAATGTCATCTCATCTTACTCAGACTAAGAACCATCATTCTTTAAGCTTAAGAAGGTCTTCAAGGTTCTCATCCTTTTTCATTAAAGTGCATTCATACTAGCTCTCTTGATGTTCCTCAAATATCCCAGCTTCTTTATAACATGCTAAATCTCTCACCCCTTGAATGGTAAATGAACAAATTCCTTACTTAAGCTCTAGTCAAATATTGTACTTTTCCCACTAGACATTTTAAATTTATTTAATATATGATATCCAAAAACACAGTAATTATCTACCTCCAAAATTGTTCTTGTTCTTTACTTCTTATCTTACTTAATATATGTTTTCATTTCCTGGCTGCTAAAACAAATAACATGCAAGGGTTTTGTGGATTGAGTTACTACAATGGCACATCATGGGAACACAGGTTCAGGGCACAACAGAAACTTTCAGCAAATGATTCCTTTAGTACTTGTACAGTACAAAGAGTCTGCAAAGGGCAGGTAAACTCTTTGTCAACTATACAACACAAAGAGTCTAAAAGAGCAGGAGATGGGGTCCTATCACAGTCTCCCAGAGTGGCTAAAAACTGTTCCAGGGTGGAATCAATAGGTGGCAGCTTCACACACCCCACTTCATGCCTGAGAAGAGAGACAACTCTATAGTGCTTAATTGTAGTTTTAGCTTCTTCAGGGGGAGGAGCTCTGCCATTGAGAATTCCTGTTCTGATAAGCATTTGGGATTGTTTGGTCCTGATTACCAGGTTTAAGAGTAGGCAGGGCCTTTTCATTAGACTTAATATCTCCCCAAGGTTGTAGGATGGCACACAATAGAAAAGGATGTGAGGGTAGTTGGAAGGCCAGAAGGTGGCTTCTTAGTGTGTGTTTAGTGAGCTCCTCAGAGAAGGAGGTGGGGGTAAGTGAGGTCTGGGTGATGACAACTTAGCAGTTACTTGTGACTTGCTAATAGGTTGGCTTTAGCAAAGGGAATTTATTGGCTTACAGTTGTGAGGCTAGGAAAAGCCTAAAATTGCAGAATCAGCAAGGTAATGCTTTCTCCCTGGAGACTGTGGCATTCTTGGCTGACTGCTGGTAGTCCTTGGTGGTTTCCTGTTACATAGCAAAGCACATGACGCCCTCTCATGGCTTCTTTGCTAGGTTCTGTTGACTTCCACCTTCTGGCTGCCCTCTGTGTGCCTGAATTTCATCCTGCTTATAGAGGACTCCAGCAGTAAAATTAAGACCCATCCTCATTCAGTTTAGCCACACCTTTCCTGAAGCAATCTCATCAAATGTCTTATTTACAATGGGTTCATATCTACAGGAATGGGTTAAGTTTATAAACCTGATTTTCTGAGGTACAGACATCCAAGCAACCATAATATCATCATCATACATCAAGCCTCTTAAGCTAGAGCTGTGAGGGTTTTCTAGGCTCCTTGTTGATCTATTCTGTCAATTCTATTTTGGTTATCTCTTACCAATTAGCCCCTTTTCTCTATTATGGCAATGCCCATCCAGTTTTTCATGGTACCTTGATCTAACATTGTTTTGGACAATTAGAATATTAACTGCTCTCTTTTCTTCATTCAGTTCAGACTCCACACTATCTAAAGAGGTACCACCTTATTAAAAACCAAAGTTACTTATCTGACTCTCATGCATAAAAACCTTTGCTTACTTCCAATTTTCTACAAGCACATGATAAAATCCAAACTGAGTCTGGCTTCAAGGCCCTTCAAAATTTGGCCCATGTCCATATCATGGACATTTTCCACATCCAAAACCAATTCTCCCTAGACTTCTTCATAGACTTCAAGTTTGTTAAATGTCTCACTACTCAGCACCTACACTAGGTGTCCTCCGCTCTGAGTCTCTGTACAAATACCCCTTTGTCCTATTCTCTTTCTTCCTTTTCATTGCCTAATCAAGTGCCACTTTGTTCAAAACTACTTTGTCTGAAAACATCTGGACCCCCTGAGATAGATGCAGTTAAATCCCTTTCCCGATTTTCACATTCCTTTAACACAAACATTAACTTACTATTAATTAATCAATTAACAAACTAATATGTTCTCTACACTGTTCCTCTTGTATAAAGACTATGTCCATTGCTTCTTGGCCTTTTGGCTAAGATCAAGTGTAAAGACTATGTCCAAGTCATTTTTTATTCCCAATAATTAACATATATCACACATACAGTAGATATCACCAGCTTGCTTAATCAATTCATTCATTTAGCTATACATTCTAGATTTTTAAAATATGATTTAAGATATGGACTCCTTTTCTTGATATTTACCTCTTATTCTTAAGATTATGGTTTTTGGAAACATTTTGAATAATATTATTTATTTTGGTAATTTAGTTTAACTACCAACTTGAAATTTTTTATATCCTTAGTCTTATACATTATTTATTTATGTATGCAAATGTGTTGTCCATGTCAACAATTTTGATATCTTTGAAACCATAGTTTGTATAATCTAAATTGAATTATAACAATGATTATACATTCATATAGAATTTTATGATGCAGAAAGCAGAAAGCACTTTTCAAGTATTATCTCATATGATCCTCACCTCCACTGGTATTGTAATTCCTATTTTTATTTGAGGATTCTGAGGCCCAATTTTTTTGCCAAAGTATACATGTGTAGCAAGAGTCAAAGTCTAAAATGAACTCTGGGTTTTATTTCCAGTCTATTTTCCTTCCTCTCATACAGTGCCTCTGTACTTTCCCATTATTTGGTATGATTACAATTATACAGAAAATTTCTATCAATCACACAGGGTTAGTTGAAATCTGTCATATACAGAAATAGAAAATGATCAAGTGAGTGAATATGATTGATATGCTTAGCAGCTAAAAGTTTTCATCAATTAAAAATCTAAAGAAACCCTTATATACTCACAAACTGTATCAGTGCCTTTATGAGGAGTTTTGTTCACGTGTCCTGTTTTAGTTTACCTGGCTGCTGAAGCAAATACCTTCCAAATCGGTTGGTTCTAACAACAAGAACGTATTGTTTCACAGTTTTGAGGGTAGGGAGAAGTCAAATCAAGGCATCATCAAAGCAATGCTTTCTTTCTGGACACTGGCGTTCTGGGCCTGGCTGCCAGTGATCCTTGGTCCTTGGCTCCTCTGTCACTCGGCAATGCACTTGGCATCCTCTTCTGGCCTCTGCCTTCTCTTTGGGGTCCTGTTTACCTTCAGTTTCTTGCTTCACGTGGCTTTCTCTCTGTGTCTGAATTTCATTCTGCTTATAAAAGAGTCTAATGAAAGGATTAAGACCCATCCAGATTCACCTGGGCCACACCTTAACTGAAGTAACCTCATCAAAAGGTCCTACTTACAATAGTTCACACCCACAGGAATGGATTAAGTTTAAGAACATGTTTCTCTGGGGTACACAGCTCCAAACCATCACAGTCCTTAGGACTAAAGCTAGGATAAAAGGTACAAGAATAGCATTTCACTATCAACAGACTTTCATTCTTTCTAAACCTGCCTGTTTCTGTGTTTGCGTTCCTTGTTGTTGGCATCACTTTCCACTTAATCACCAAAAAAAGAAACCTGAAAAGTATAATTCCTGCCTTTTAGAGCCTCACTACCAATTACTTACCAATTAATAATAACCAATTAATCACCAAATCCTTTTTACCAGGTAAATAATTCTGGAATATGTATATTTTCTACCCCTACTCTCACTGCAGCAGTTCAGGCCCTCACCATCTTTTACCTGGCCTACAGTGACAGCCTCGACTTTTATCCTTTATATGAGCTCAGATAAGTCTATTTAAAGTATATACTCCACGGAGTTATACATATGTCACCCAATCTCATCATATCCTTTTGTTTATTCACAATTCCTCAAAGGCACCCCATTGGCTAAGGATAGATTTCTAAACTCCATGAGCCAGCATACTAGGAAGGATCAGGCCTCTTCCTGGTTCTCCAACATACCATTTTATTGCTATTTTTCTCCAGTTGAAGATTGAGAGCTGGAAAATGTGAGTATGAAAATTTTTTCACTTAAGCAGCTCTGAAAATTCTAATATACTAATTTAACTAGTTTTCAATTAATCCAGTTTTAGAAGTTTACTCTTTGCACATAGTTCCCTGGAGGATATTAACCAAACCTTCGCAGTTTTGCTTAAAGGAATAAGATAACGTTCCGAAGCAAAGCCAGACAGAATGGTGTTAATCTGTATCTCTTCTTAAAGACAAAAAACTTGATATCCTTGAGAGATTGGCTGAGAAAGGAGCCGTGAAGGCCTTGAAGCTGCACAACTATGTCTAAGCTGAGATTTATTAGCCACTGAAACCAAGAACAAGTTGAACGTGCTTGAGACAAGACAGGACTGAGAAATTGCACGTACCCTCCCTAGAAGATCCCTGGCGTCACTTGTTTTTCTTCTCTCCTACCCCTCTTCTTTGCCTATCAAAACCCTAGCTCCCGTTCTCACTTTGAATTGATTTTTGGGAAGATATTCCCAGTTCCTTGCTTGTGCACTCGCAATAAATCACTTTCTCACTGAGAGACATTGTGGCACTGGATCAGGAGGGCCTTTCCTTTGGAAAGAGCCATGCTTATGGTGACAACATCCAGAAGCATTAACTGCTTCTTATTTCCTATATATGATGCTATTTTTACCCTCTGTGACATTGCTTATGCCCTCTTCCTAAAACTACACCTACCATTTTTCCTGTTTAAAATCCACTTAATTTTAAGACTTATTGTAGAAGTCACCTCTTCATTAAAGTCTTCTATGACTCTCCTAGACCTTAAGGTATCTTTCCTCTTCATTCCAATAATACGATATGGATATTCCAGCCACTTATTTTTAGAATCAGAAAATTAGAATTTTCTGATTCAAGGTTTATAATGCATAATAGCCTGAAAACATCTTAAAGTCAGAATGGCATCTTATTAATTTTTGTGTCTCTGGCACCTAGCACATTCCTGGCACATAATAGTTATTCAGTAAGTTTCTATGGAGTGACTGGGAATTGTTCTCAAAGCCATGTTTCCTTTGGTCCTCTCCTGTGGAGGTTTATCATACATGGGTATCGCTGGAGCAACCACTATGTCAACTACTCTTCTAACCTCCCCATTTGCCATTTTAACCATCCTCATTGAAATCAACTTTTGACTCCTTGGTCTATCTCCTACTTTTCCCCTAATATTTATCGTATCATTCTAAGGAACTTCAGAATCTATATAGATCTCATAGTGTGGACTCCCCAAAAACAAAACCCTAAGATAAGAATTTGAGTAAAAAGTGACAAGTTAGTCAAGGAAGAGAAGCAAACCAGTAAGTGCTTTCAAGCTAGCTACCACTGAAGATGACTGAATCTTAATTCCACTGGAATTACAAGCCAGGGTGAAAAACAAACTCAGCATTACAGCATTTCTAGCCTACCTCACAGGGAGTAAAGACGGCTTCAGAGGCTAGGGGAACCCTCAGACAAAGAAAAAGTATAGTGGATAGCAGTTGGAAGTAAGGCTGTTAACTAGTAAGGGTGAGGGAAGTGGGGCAGAGCGCTGCAGTGTCTGCTATAGTAGATAACAGTTTTGACTTCTTAGCCTCACAAATTCTTGATGTTACGAATTCTATTTACCTTTACCTGCACTCTGCATCAGCTACAATTTGGTCCTTGTCATCATCCAGAACTCTGCTTTTGAGGTGTAAATTCTGGTATCTCATTTTCCGAACATAATTTGTTATCTTTCTTTTATTCTCATTCATTTCCATAAGACCTACCCCTAACTTTGCAGTGCAGTCCCTGATGTTCACTTTTGTCAGGTCTCTTATAGCTTTGATTCCATCATAAATAACACTGGCAACCATATATACTATTTATTGGCAAAATCATCACACCTTTACCTCATTGGTTTGATTGCACAGATTTTCCAAATGCCCAATCATGGATAATTTTAAACATCTAATTACACAGCACCTATACTCTGCTGTCAAATATCGCAAGAGAAAACCTCACAAGAGTGCAGATTCATGCCATTAGAGATTTATGATTTATTTAGTCATAACTATGCTCTTCATACTATCCTGAAATTCTATAACATATACTTAAGGATTAACATTTGCTCACTCTCAAAAGCTTTTTGAAACCTCTCCTCTATTTTGTTGCTTTCTGTTTTAAAAAAATTATCCATCAATTTCTCCCTAAATTTTTTATTGTAAATTGACTCCTTCTATTGTCTATTTAGACATGTTTCATGCTTTTCTTTTTTAAAAGAAAGTCATAAATATGTAAGAAAAACTAATAAATTCTTCCATGGTATGTCATGTCACAATAACACTGCAGTGTTTTTCTTTGGTTTAAAGTCATTACACTTCCTTACTTGTCATCCACTATTAAATGAATTACTATTTGGTTTTTATCTTCATTGCTCCTCTAAATTGGTAAAGTATCTCATTACTTCTTAATTCTAAATTCGTGGACACTTTTTAGGCACTAACTTAATTGAACATTTAAGTGGCATTACCACTGTTGCTTACTTCTTTCCTCTTTGAAATATTTCCCCCTTTGATGCTTGTTCAAATACAATATTCAGAATTTTACTCTTCTTTTTTGGATATCCCTCACATCTCTCTATGTAGAAACTACTTTCATTGTTAGCCCTTTAAAAGTTTATATTCTCCTTACTTATATCCTTGGTATTCCTGATCTATTCCCTGGGTACTTTACACTTTCTTTAACACATTCTCTAGGCAACTTCCACCATGCCTATGGCTTTAAATACAACTGCTATGCTACTAACTCCAAAATTTGTACCTCCAGTCCAGAAACTTACCAAACATTATCTGGCTACTTTATTGTGAACTTAAACTAATCATTTACATCACTGAGTTTTATCTTTTCCTCATTCTGGATAATTTCTTTCTAAATAACTAAATCAACATCCCTAAAATATCTTGGGGGTAGTCACATAATATCTATTCCTGTTTTGGAATTATTCAATTACTTCTGATTCAATTATTTATTAGTTTCTACTTTGTGCTGAGCACCTTCTAGTTGCTGGATATATAGATGAAAACAAAGGCGCTATGGCCAAAAGCTGTTGGCAACTATGATCCATGGGTCAAATCTGACCCATCACCTGTTTTGTAATAAAGTTATATGGAACACAGCCATGGTCCTTCTTTTACCTATTGTCTATGACTTCTTTCACATATAATTGCAGAGTTAAGTAGAGTGAAAGAGACCATAAGACCCACAAAGCCTAAAACATTTACTATCTGGCCCTTTACAGAAGACATTTGCCAACACCTATATTAGAATCATGTGTGGGTTTGTGTGTGCTTGAGACAAGAAGTTAAAAAACACACAAATAAATTCACAAGCCTTAAAATTAGGAGAGATTGATGGTATACAATTGATATTTTGGAGTTAGAATTTAGAGGATTTGCTCATTGCTTAGATTTGAGTATTGAGAGAAAAATAGCTCGCAAAGAAAATTCATAGTGTTAGGCTTGTACTACCAGACCAATTGTGATACCACTTATAAAGCTGGAGAAGAATAGTGCAATGGCAAATTTGGGAGGTTAATGAGGAATTCTGATACCACCATGTTATTTCATATCCCTGGGTTAATGTCAACTAGTCAGTTGGATATATAAATATTAAGATCTGGAAAGAGGTCAGATCTGTAGTTTAGATTTGGGAATCATAGCATAGAGATGTTTTTTAAAGCACTGGGTGTAGATTCAGTCACCAAGGGAGAATATATGTTAAGAGAAAAGGATATACAGAACACAGCCATGGGGAACTCTAAAACTTAAGAGTAAAAGAAGAAGACAAGGAACAAGGAAACCTAGAAAGAGTGATCAAAAATATAGAAAGAAAATCAGGATTGTATGGTGTGATGATTAATTTCATGTGTCAATTTGGCTAGCTTATGGTGTCCAGTTGTTTGGTCAGGCAAGCACTGAATGTTACTGTGAGGGTATTTCATAGATGGGTTTACATCTATGAGGAGTTGGCTGCATCTACACCTGATTGCATCTACAATCAACAAAAGAGATTTCCCTCAGCTATGAAGGGAGTCTCCCCATCCAATCTGTTGGAAATCTCAAATCCAGAATCGAGTATTTCAGAAGTCAGAAAGAAGAACCCCTTCCCCTCAGCCAGCCATTTTCTCCTGGGAAATTCAACTTCATGGATGTTTCCAACTTGTGGCCCACCCTGTGGAATTTGGACTTGCCAATCCCCTTGGTTGCATGAGCAAATTCCTGTAATAGATCTCTTCATAGTCACATATCTATGCATATATGTAATGATGTATATATGTAATAGCATTTTATCATTGTATATAAGCTAACATCATGTATATATGTAATGACATTGGCTGTTTGATCCTAAATATGCTGGATAAAATTATTAAATAAATGTATTAAAGAAAAGGATGAGTTCAGGACTTCAAATTCTTAGCTAACATTCTGTATAAATGACATTTTATACAGAGTTATGATTTCAGAAAATCAAAACAGGGTATCATTGTGTAAGTAGATGAGTTAAAATGCTAAATTGAATTCCCAACCCTACTGGGTGTTTGCTGTTAAAGTGAGGGAACTGATTGGGAAGGAGTGGTATCTGGAAAATTGGAATGGAGACATATGGGCTGATTATGATGATGGTGAGGACATTGAATCCCTAAATTATGGTGAGTCTTCTTTGCTAGATTAATCTGTAATGGTCTGCACTGAGGAATTGGCCATCCCATATCCATCTGAGGTGGTTAACCCTGCTTTGCCTAATAAACATGTAATTGATTCTTCTGAGGAAAGCACCCTCACACCTTGACCTGAAGAGATTAATGTTGTTTCACCAGATGTAACCATAATGGAATCCCTTGAGTTAGTTGACTTGAAAGATATTTCTGATACCTCTCATGGTGCACACCTACTACTCCTATTAACTTTCAGATCTATTACTAAACTGAAGTCCCAACAGGACCCAAAAGGTGAGGTACAAAGTGTGATCCATGAGGAAGTGTGCTACACTTTGAAAGATGCCATGATTTTTTCCATTTTTACAGAGAGAAACTATGGGAATATGTGTGAGAACAGAGTTTAAGAGTGTGGGATAATAATGGAAGGTACATTAAGTTGGATGAAGCTGAAATTATTGGAATGGGTCCACTATAGAAGGATTCTGAATTCAATTTTGTAGTTCAAGGGATTTGAAAGACTCTAAAAGTTTGATTAGTTGATTGGATGAAGCATGGACCAAAAGGTAGCTCACAGTAAATAAATTAGAAATGCCAGAATTGCTCTGATATAATGTAAATGAAGATATCCAAATGTTTAGAGAGACTGGAATGCTAGAACAGATTTATCATATAATAACTTCTTACCCACCTCAGGAATATCCAGAGGACACACCTTACATCATGATTGTGAAGAATAAATTCATGAGAGCAAGTCCATAATCCCTGAAGAGCTCTATGGTTTCTCTTCTCTATAGGTTGGAAATTACTGATGTCACTGAATTTGTGTCCTTAAATACAATAGGGTTGATTGGATTCCAGGTTGGCAGAAGCCAAGTGGTGGCACTTTATCATTGTGCTGGTTTGAATCTTTTGTAGACCTCAGAAAATTATGTTCTTGGTCTAACCCATTTCTGTGCCTGTAAACCTGGGACCTTTTTGTTAGATTCAGTTAAGGTACCTTTTGATTGGATCACTTTTGATTAGATCCTTTCAGTTAAGGGCCTTTGATTAGATTGCAGGATCCAGGGTGGGTCTTGATCCTTTACTACAAATGGAGGAAAGAGGAGAAGAAAAGCCACCCTTTTACCCTGCCATGTGAAAGAAAACACCGGGATTGTCTGCAAGTGCAGAAAGACAAAGAAACCCAAAGAAGCTGAGAGAGAGGCCAAAGGCTGTAATAAGCAGAGCAGCTGAAGCTGAAGCAAAGAGGAGACAAGGTAAATGAGCTTTAGGTCTAATCACTCCAGCTGAGTTCAGAAAGAAAGTGAGCCTAGAGAAAAAGGCAGAGACCAACTGCCATTTTGCCTTGCCCCATGGCAGGAGTACAGGATTACCAGCAGCTGACCTTTGGTGACATAGTATCTCTGATGATGCCTTGATTTGGACATTTTTGCAGATTCAGAACTGGAAGATTTTACCCTAATAAATTCCCATTATAAAAGCCAATCCATTTCTGGTATTTTGCATTGGCAGTCCTTAGCAAACCAAAATAATCATGAAAGACAAAGTAGGCATGGCTAGCACAATGGACAACAAAATCAAAGAAGTAATCAGATTAGTCTGACTCTCAGAAACCTATGGTGTTGCATAGTTGATCTTGGAGTACCTAAAAGTGAAATTGATGGAGTTTACTAAATTCTTACTTGTTCTGTTTAACAGAATAATTCAAGGTCAACTGAAGACATTCTAACTTAAATCCCCATAACAGGGAGTGATGGCCCCATCAATCAATTCTCAGATTTGAGAGAGTTTACAGACCCAGAAGCCTTGAATGAAGGGAGGCTAAATCTGCTAGGGATGGGCTCTACTACATTGCCAAATTTTATAATGTTACTATTCCTCCCAGCCTTCTACAAAGGGACCCAAAGCCTTTTACCAAGGTTATTGTGCATTGGGAAAAAGAAAATGATCAGATATTTCAGGGATTTTTGGACACTGGTACTGAACTGACATTAATTCCAGGAAACCCAAAAGGTTACTCTGTTCAACTAGCCAGAGTAGGGGCTTATGTAGGTTAGGTGGTCAATGGAAGTTTATTTCAAGTACACATGAAAGTGGTTCCAGTGTGTCACCAAAACCATCCTGTGGTTATTTCTCCAATTCCAGAGTGTGTAATTGGTATAGCATACTCAGCAAATGGTAGAGTCCCTGCACTGGTTCCCTAAACTGTGAAGTGAGGACTATTATATTAGGCTTCCAAGTAGAAAATAACAAAGCAGTAAACCAAAAGCAACACAGTATTCTTGGAGGGATTGCATTATTAGTGTCACCATTGAGGATCTGAAGGATACAAGGATGGTGTTTCCCACCACATCCCCATTCAACTCTCCTTTTCAGCCTGTGCAAAACACAGATGGATCTTGTAAGATGGAATTGACTGTCACAAACTTAACCCACATGGTGATTCCAAGTGCAACTGCTCTTCCAAATACAGTTGTATTAGTCAGCCAAAGGGGTGCTGATGCAAAATACCAGAAATCTGTTAGCTTTTATAAAGGATATTTATTTGGGTTAGAAGCTTACAGTTACCAGGCCATAAAGTGTAAGTTACTTCCCTCACCTAAGTTTGTTGCCACATGTTGGAGCCAGATGGCTGCTGACATCTGTGAGGGTTCAGACTTCTTCCCCTTAAGGCTCCGTGGTCCCAGCTTCTTCCAGTATCAGCTGCAGGCTGTGATAAGTCTCGTCTCTCTCCTGGGGATCATTTCTCTCCATGATCAGCTGCTCTGCTCTCTCCACAAGGCCAGCTGTAAACTCTCAGGTGAACGGCTCGTCTCTCTTCCTGGGGCCTCTGCTGTGTCTAATGGAGCCTTCTCTCTTTCCTCACATATGTGCTTCTCTGTGTGCTTACTTCCCAGGCTCCAGGATCAAAACTCCAACTTTCTCCTCTGCCATGTTGGGGTGGGGTCTCAATGTCCTACTGACTTAGCCCAAAGTCTTAACCATTATTTAATCAAGTAAAAGTGAAACCTCTGAATCCAATCCAATCTAATACGCCCAGAGGAACAGACCAGTTCGCAAACATAATCCAATATCTACTTTTGGAATTCATAAATAATGACAAATTGCTTCAATAGTATAATTGTTTGAGCAAATTAATGTATACCCTGGTCACTGGTGTGCAACCACTGATCTGGAAAATGCTTTTTTCTCAACATCTGTTAGTAAACAGTTTTTTTTTTTTCACCTGGCAAGGCCAGCTATTAATATGCCTCCTCTGTCCTACAGAGGTATGTCATCTCTTCAGCCCTATGCCATATCCTAATCCACAGGGTCCTTGCTTGTCTTTGCTTTCCAGAAGACATCACACTGGTCCATTACATTGATGATATTGTGCTGATTGGATCTAGTGGGCCAGAAGTAACAAGTAATAAATTGTCTGTAATGAACTGGGTATTGTCTGACCTTCTAAGCCTTAAAGCTGCACATGTACAGTAGTACTCCATCATAAAATGGAAATGGCATATATGAGATTAGGTTCAAGAAAAAGGCCCAGAAGTCACAAGTGAGTTACATGAGGAAATAGCTCAAATGCCCAAGGTCCCCACTTTTGCCACATTATCTTCTCTCTCTCAGTCTGTAGTTATGGCTTTTTGGGGAGTTTCTTGTGATCAGTTGACTTGAGTAGGGAGAAAACTCAGGCTTGTTTTACCAATGGTTCTGTATGATACACAGGTACCACCTTAAAGTGGCCAGATGCAGCAATACAAATCCTTTCTGGAAGATCCCTGAAGGAAAATGGTGAAGAATGTCCTTCCAATGGACAGAACTTTAAGCAGTGCATCTGATTGATCATTCACTTGGAAGGAGAAATGGCTGGAGGGATATTTGTATACTATTTCATGGGCTATGTCCAATGGTTTGGCTGTTGTTTAGGGACTTGGAATGAATGTGATGAGAAAATTGGTGACAAAGGGTCTGGAGGAGATGTATATAAATAGACCTTTCTGAATGGATGAAAAACATGAGAATATTTAGCCTCATGTAAATGCTTACCAGAGGGTGACCTCAGCAGAGGAGATTTTAATATTCCAGAGGACAGAATGACATATTCTATGGATACCAGTCAGCCTTTTTCTCCAACCACTCCTGTCATTGCCCAATAGGCTCATGGTGATAGGGATGGAAGTTATGCACAGACTCACCAACAGGGACCTCCACTCACCAAGGCTGACCTGGTTACAGTCACTGTTTATTGCCCAATCTGTCAGTAGCAGAGACTAATATTCAGCACCATTATTGCAGCATCCGCTGAGGTGATAAATCTGCTACTTGGTGGCAGATTGATTACATTGGACCACTTCCATCATGGAATGGGCAGTGTTTTTTTCTTACTGGAAGAGAAACTTACTCTGGATATAGATTTGCACGCTTTGCATGTAATGCTTCTGCCAAAACATCATCTTACAGAATATCTTATCCACCATCATGTATTACACACAGCATTGCTTCTGATCAAGGAATGCACTTCACAGATAATGAAGTGTGGGAATGGACATACACTCATGGAATTCATTGGTCTTACCATGTTTCCCATCATCCTGGTATAGCTGAATTGATATAACAGTGGGATTGCCTTTTGTAGACTCAATTATGGTGACAACTGTATGGCAACATCCTGCAGGCTTGAGGCACTGTTTTCCAAGGGAGCTGTACATGCTCTAAATCAACGTCCAATCTACAGTGATGTTTCTCCCATACCTTGGCTTCATGGGTCCAGGAATCAGGGAAAAAAGAAAAAAAAATAGCTTCCTCTCCCTGTGACCTTACGCTTCACCACGAGACATAACAACTATTCCATTGAACTGAACATTAAGACTGACACTCAGCCATTTTGAGCTCTTTTGACTCTGAATCAATAAAGAAGGGGGTTAAGCCCCTAGTTGAAGTGATTGATCCTGATTACTAGGGGAAAATTGGACTTTTACTATACAATGGAGGTAAAGAAGAGTATGCCTGGGATACAGGAGATCCCTTAAGGAAGCTCTCAGTACTACCATGCTTTTTTCTTAGAGTCAATGGAAAACTAAAATAATCCAATCCAGGAAGGACTAGTAATGGTCCAGACAATCAGAAATAATATTTGGGTCACCCCACCAGGCAAACAACCATGACCAGCCTAGGTGCTTGCTGAAGGTAAGAGGAATATAGAGTGTGTAGTGGAGAAAGATCATTATAAATACCAGCTATGACCAATATACCAGTTGTAGAAATGAGGACAGTAATGGTTAACATATTTCTTCCTTATTTTGTTATGAATATGTTTGTAGCTATACATAAAGCAAATATTTTTTCTTCCCCCTATTATCCACTTATCATATAACAAAGTAGTATTAACTTTATTTCATATCCTTTAAGTTATAAGACATTAAGAATAGGAGTGAATATCACCCAAAGACTTGCATCCTCTTCTGGAAAAAGAGTTAGTGCAATTTTTGGTTTTATGCAGCACAGTTGTGTTATATTAGGCAAAAGTACAACTATGGTATTTTCTGTATTTATTTAAATTAGGTATTGTTTAAGGGCATGAATATGGTTACAAAGATGACAAGGGGTGAAATACAGTGGTGAATTTCATGTTTTAACTTGTCTAGGTTCTAGTGTCCAATTACTTGGTCAAGCAAGCACTGGCATGTTTGCTAGAATAAGGGCACTTCATAGATGAATTTGCATCTAGAGTAAATTGATTGCATCTATGGCTGATTGCATCTACAATCCAAAGGAAATTGCCCTCAGCAATGAGGGGTGTCTCCTTATCCAATCAGTTGGAAGTCTTCAAACCAGAACTAGGCATTTCAGAAGTCAGAAAGAATCCCTTTCTCTTTTTCAATCAAACTGGTTTCTCCTGGGAGAGTTCAGCTTCTTTGGAGTTTCCAACTTGTGGCCTGCCCTACAGAATTCAGGATTGCTAATCCTATGATCTCATGAGATAATTCCTATACCAAATCTCTGGTTTAGAATCACATACTCACACATACACATACACATACACATGCACACACAATTCCTGTCAGTTCTGTTTCTCTGGAGAATGCTATCTAATATACGTGGTATCATAGAAGCCAAGAGAACAGTGTTTGTAGAAGAAGATGGTCTAAAATAGTGCTGGGAGGTCATTAAGATAAGTTAAAACCATTAGATATGACAGCATAGATGTATTAGAGATCTTAACAACATCTCTAAATTGTGGGGATGGGAACCCAATTAAAGTGAGGTAAAGTTGGAATGAGAGACCAGGAAGTATAGATAAGTTATTTCACAACATTCATTCAATCAAAATGGGAGTAGTAATTGTAATAAGGTGTTTTTCGTGTCAAAAAAACTCAAAGCGAATGTTTTATCCTTTTTTTCATCCTTGCATCTTGAAACACAATACCTAGCTTTCTTTCACCTCCAGGACATTTTCCATTATTCACTAATTTATTCTTTTTTTTTTTTTAAAAAGATTTATTTATTTACTTTATCCATTTTAAACCCCCCCTTCCCCATTTGCTGTTTTGTGTCCATTCGCTGGGCAAGTCTCTGTGTCTGTTTTCTGCCATCTCTTCTCATTCTCCTCCTCCAGTCTTCAATAGGATTCGATCCTGGAGGCCTCCAATGTAGGAGAGAGGTGTTCTGCCACTTGCGCCACCTCGGTTCCTGGTTTCCAGAGCTTTCAGAGTATCCCGTCTTGTGTCTTCCCTGCGTCTCTCTCCTGTTACGTCATCATCTTGCTGCATGGCTCCCGGGGCCTGGCGGTTCACCGGCACACAGAGCCTGGCAGCCCATGCTCCTTCTATATATATATATATTTTTTTTTATTTTACCGGGAGGTCCCGGGGATCGAACCCAGGCCCCTCCATATGTCAGACGGATGCCCAACCATTTGAGCCACATCCACCCCCTAATTTATTCTTTTCTTCATTAATTTCTAGTAAATATTTATTGAGCACCTACAAAGTGGAAGGCACTCTGATATTATCTGGAGAAATGTCAGAGCTGTAGGTTTAGATTTGGGAGTCATAGGCATAGAGGATACATGTAAGAATGTAAGATATTAAAGATATAGATGGCATCTGACACCAAAGAATTATTAAGAAATTTTCCTTAAGTTACAATGCTTCATATAATTAAAAGACTAATTTTCTAAAATTATTGTCTTGATTTGTTAATACCTCTGTTTAAAATAGCCCATGGTCCCTAAAACTATTTCCTTTTAATGAACTGATTGTATATCATTCTTTAATACATATTTTGCATTTTTATATCTGAGCACTCTTTCTTTGCCTTAAAAACAATTTTTGTACAACATCCACTCATAGAAACTCTAGCCATAGAAATTTAAGTCCATTTTCAATGTTTTACTTCTTTCAGAAGTCTTCTGCAAGATCAGTTATCTAGCCAGAAGGGATTTTTCTGTTGTTTAGAATTGCTGTATCAGTTCTTGTATACACTGCATATATATGCATTTGCCATAGTGCCTTACCTTGCCTTATTTTTCCTGTGTTCTTGAAAATATCTTTCTAGAGTGTTTAAACCCAGTAACTCTTAATGAATATAGGTTGAATTCGGCAGTGCTTCATGAAATAATTAGGGAAAAGCAATGCAAAATTGTGGTTTCAATATGCTCAAATTTTTGATTCAGCCCATATTCTAGCTGATGTATTTGCTAGTGGCTACACCAAACAAATCCACCTAAATCTACCTTAATGAAACAAGATCCTACAAATTCTCTAAGGCATTTATTATTGATGTCTTATTCACTGAATGCTACCTGCTTCTCTTTGGTATTCAGATAACAAAAGAGATAGTGAGTTCATTTCATATTGAGTCAGATAAGTCCATTCAAACCTTCTAGTAACATCATTACAATCAAATGACATTACAGGTAACAAATACTGAACTTAAATTTTGAGAACTTAGTATGTTAAATAAATGAATGCTTGTTCTGCTATTTTATCAGAAATTGCTTATTTTAGGCACTGAAATATGTAAAGTGTCCTTGAAAGTTAGAAAAAAACAACAACACAGTTTCAAAAAAGAGGATTTAAATAGAAATAATCCCGAGTTTCATTTTGGAGAAAATTGTAAAGATCAGGCTTTTCCCATAGGAGTTTTAGTACTTCCAGGTTTGGGTTTAAGTTATAAATATCTCAGAAACTGCCTTACTCATGGTGTTTCAAATTATTCCCAATTGTGCTTCTTACTGAAACAAAGATGCATGGTTATTCTTGTATATAGTGAGGGGAAAAATCTCTCCAACATTTTGAAAAGGTTACATCTAGTTCAAGTCTGTACCTGGCTTTTCCATGCAATAAACTAGTTTTTTGATAATTACAAAAAGAAAAGAATTCAATACTACCCTTACCTGGTGTGTGCCTTTTATTTCAACTGAAACTGATCATATAGCTTTCAGGCTTAAAAAAAAAAAATCCGCCCAAATATACAAAAACGTCATTAAGACAAAGGGCAAATATTCCTCCATTCCAACCTCTATCAAAGCTTCCAAATCTGCATTTGTGACATTTTATTAAAATAAAATTTTTTTTGTATACTGTGGAATAATGTATAACCCCAATAAATTGTTATTTCACGTTTTTTAATCCTTAAAATGTGACAATCCTTTTTATATTTAATTAATAAAAGCAGGAAGTTGATAGAGTAGCAGAAGAAGTTAAATAATGGGAGTCACAGAAAAAAAGTAGAGAAATTAGCTTGAAATCCACATGGAATATCCAGATACTCCTTGAATGAAGAATCAATTCATTACAAAGAAGAAGCATTTTACTGCATCCAGGCAATACGCTTTCAGCCTAAACCCTACAGGCACTGTCTCTAAGCTCCTTGATGGTAAATAAAATAGAATCAGCAAAGGAAAACTAGTCTGTTTTATGAATAGCTTAGCACACAGTGATAGAAAGATGTCAGAAAAAAATGAAAAACAGCTATATTTTATTGTTTTACATTTTTTATTTTAGAATTTTAGAAAATCAAGATTTTAAAATATTCTGGTTCTTTAAACATTGTCAATCTCCTTTTTTGGTAACTATTTATTAATTCATTTCTTTAATTTAAAAAATGGAAAATATTTGTTTCCTCCCCAAGTCTTCTAAAAATTATAACAAATAATTTCAAATGTAAATTATTAAAAATGTATAATTTAGAAAAAGAAATAGAATTTGAACTTTTTTCTTTTAAAGTTAAACCTAGGAGATGTCAGAATGCCATAGCTGCATTCTACTATGCTACTCATTTTACAGCAATTAGGAGTTGACCCATTGCCAAACCACACAAAGAACAGTTTAGAAACCTAGGTTGTTATGGAAGAGACTTAGAAATGGGATGATTTGGAAGATACAAAACAAGCTGAGACAGAAAAATTTAAAATCCTGATATACATATTGATCTACTCTAGTTTCTAATATCATCATCCATTGGTTAGTCAGTCATAAGAACTGCTAGATGGATGAACTTTGAAATCATTGCACTAAGCAAAAGATGCTAGTCACTAAAAGGCACATATTATATAACTCATGTTAGGGAAATCACAGAAACCCCTTAAGCTGCCATCTCCCAGACCTTACCTACCCCTCCCACCTTCTATGGGGAAGAAGCCATCCTCTAGGCCTTCAGCGACAGCTCCCCCCCTGCCCCCCCCCACCGCCTCTTTTTCTATTGTTGTCATTCCAAAGCATGGCAGAACTGTTAAGTCTAATGAAAAGGCCAGGATAGACCTTAAACCTGGAAACCAGGGTTTAAGAAGGGTCTCCAGAAGCTTTTCAGAATAGGAATTCTCAATGGTAGGGACCCTCCTGTGATGGACAAAATCACACCCAAACAGTACAGATTTGTCTGTCTTCTCTAGTGATGGGACTTCACTCCCTGCTCTTTTGGACAATTTGTGATGTATAAATAATGAAAAGATTATTTGCCTTAGACTTTGCAAGTAATAAAGGGATCATTTGCTGCAAGTTTCTGCGGTGCCCTGATCCTGTATTCCCACAACACAGCATTGTAGCTACTTGCTCCACAATTCCATTGATATTAAGTGTCCAAGATAGTAGATTAGCAGTTGCCAGGGAGAAATGGGGAATGGCTCTAATGATTACAGCTTTTCTTTTTGGTGAGATGAAAATGTTCTAAAATTAGATAGTGATGGTGATTGCACAATTCTATAAATATACTAAAAAAATCCTACTGAATTGTATACTTTAAAAGGGTAAATTTTATGGCAAGTTAATTATATCTCAAGAAAAGCCATTATAAATTTTGGGTATGTAGGCAATGATGTTAATCTAGCCATTAATTGGCCAACTAAACTGTCCATATTCAATTTCGTTATTTATTTTAAAATTGTCAACTCTTATACAGTGATTTACAAAATAATTAGCACTTTTATATTCATTATCTTTCTTAAACTCACATTAACCCTATTACTGAAATGATTATTCCCATTTTAAGGAAGAGGACTTTAAGGCTTTGAGAAACTGAATGATTTGTGGTACTAACAGATCTAGTAGCTACATACTTAAGATTCTCAAGTCAAATCTCATGGTCTTTCATAGCATTACAGATGACTTCTTGAAATTTTACTGAGTGTAGCCCACAAAAGAAAGAGCCATGATCTCAGAGAGAACTCTTTTACTCATAACTATTATCTCTGGAGAAAAATGTGGATGATGCAGAACAGAAAGTCAACAGCAAGTTATTGTTTGATTTCCATGCTCCTAGGACCAACAGAGAAAGAAACCACTGAGTACAGAATTATTTTATAGGGGACAGTGTTTTGCAGGATCACTGAGAATATAAATTATTTTTAAAAGTTAATTATGGGGGTGGATGTGGCTCAAATGGTTGGGCATCTGTCTCCCATATGGAGGGACCTGGGTTCAATCCCCGGGACCTCCCAGTAAAAATAAAAGAAAAATATTGAAGGCATGCAGGCTGCAGGTCCCATACACTGGTGTGCTGTCAGGCCCCGCAAGCAGGTGAGACGCCCAGGCCCTGCGCGTGGGTGCGCCATCAGGACCCACCAAGCCACGCAGCAAGATGGTAACATAACAGGAGAAACATGCCAAAAACCAGGAATATGATGGCGCAGGTGGTAGGACACCTCTGTCCCACATCAGAGGTTCCGAGGATCGAATCCTGGTGAAGAGAGGAGGAGGAGGAGAAGGATGAGAAGAAAGAACAGGAAACAGACACAGAGAATTGTCCAGTGAATGGTCACAAAAAAACAGCAAAAACCTGGGGGAGTCGGGGGGGAAGGGGAGTAAAGGGGGGAATGGATAAAAGTAAATAAATAAATAAATAAATCTTAAAAAAAAAAGTTAATGACAATGTGATGGTTTGAAACTGCATATATCCCAGAAAAACATGTTCTTAAATCTAATCCATTCCTTTGAGCGTGAACTGAAAAGTAGGAACTTTTGATAAGGTTACTTCTATTAAGGTGTGTCCCACTTCAAACAGGATGGGTCTTAGTCTTATTACTTGAGTACTTTATAAGAGAATGAAATTCAGAGAGAGAGAGAGAAAGAAAGAGAGAAAGCCACAGATGCAAAAAACTGAAATCAACAAAGCCCAGAAGAGAAGAGAGAGACCAGCAGACACTGCCATGTGTCTTGCCATGTGAAAGAAGAGCCAAGGATTGCTGGCAGGTGGTCTTTAGGAAGAAAGCATTGCCTTGATGATGCATTGATTTGGACATTTTCCTGGCCTCAATACCATGAGCCAATAAATTACCATTATTTAAGCTGAACAATTTCATGGTATTTTTTTAATCAACCTAGGAAATGCCTAGGAAGACATTGGTATTAGATTTCTGAAAGAGATTATTTGCATTTATCAAATATCCTTATGTTTCCCTATAAGGGCTATTTCTGATGAATGAAATGTGACCGGGAATGAAGAATTCTGTTTCCACACAGAGGAATTAAAAAACACATGTACATCCTTTATCTCTCTCTCTTCCTCTGCTATGGTGACTTTCAGATTATATAACCACAAGATAAGGAGACTGACTCACATTCAGACTATGAGGTGAGAGAAAGCAAAAAACTTTTTTATGTTAAGCTATAAAGATTTTGAAGTTTGTTTGTTGTTGTAGCATAACCTACTCTACGCTTGCTAACTTGAAGTGCTAACTTACTAATTTTTAATATGTGATTCTGATGTAGCACTTGGCCAATGTAGTGTGGAAACTAATTAGAAGTCTAATTACAGCAATCCATATTAAAACATTCCCCGAGGTAATGTGACTGCTCTTTGTGTTAGTTACAATTTGCCGTGTTTGGCAAAGTATTGATAAAGAGCGAGATCTTTAGGAAAGAATCAAGTTAAAAACAGAAATAGAAATAGAACCCTTCAAATATAGAGGAGGTCTCTATATTTGAAAATATATCTAAAAATGAGATAAAAGAGTATAAGGCTCAAAAGACCTTCTCATTTGGATAAATCCAATTAAGAATACATTTGTTTGTTTGTTTGTTTCCAAGCCTGATAATTTCAGGGTAGCCACCATTAAGGAATGAGGGGTAAGTGGTATGAGTTGAAAAAGCAATGATATAAAGCTGGTCTGAAATAGATGCCTCAAAACGAACTTTGGCTATGGTTATCGACACACTGACCACAAGAAAAAACAGATCAGAAACTTAAGACTTGAAGAACGTGATACTGATAAAGCGCTTTTGAATATTTAAACTTAAATCCTTGGGCCTCCAAACTTCTGTAAGCTGAAATTGGACATAGAAAGTTGTGCATACCCCAAGCAGGGAGTGTTCTCCAACTCCCATTTTTAATGTAGTCAAGAAGGATAATGTAAAGGTAAGAAACTTCCAGGTGGGTATCTAAGCACTAAGGAGAACTTTGGACAAAAGAGTTCCCACCAGAGAACAGAATTGTGGACTAATAAAAAAAACTCCCCTATTCGTTGGACAGGAGCCTTTACAATGTTTGTTGTGTCTCTCATTATCTTGTTTCCTGAATTGGAGTTTTATTATGCTTGTGTCCTTTCTCTACCTTTATAGTTTAAATATGTTTAGAAGAGCACATTAACTTGTCTTTTTAGTTCATAAGTCACAGCATCAATAGAAAACCCATTTGGACCAGATGGAGAGGGCCATGTGAACAAGATGCCTTTTATTTGCTCACTAAGGAGGTAGAATAGAATGGGCACTAGGAGTCAAGCCCAGTGTATCCCCATGTTTAACACCAATAAATATGCCCCAAGGAAGTGCCCAAGGAAGTCAGTCACATTTTTGCTATTTCATATACACTAAAGTAGCAAGTAGGTTGGGTCCAGAACCTGCCATTCAGCATGGCAAATATTTAACCGTTTCTACATCTTACATGTTGATTTTTATTTTTTTTATTTTTTAAAGAAGATGTGCCATTGTGCAAAACTGTAAAATAGTACAGAAAAGCCTACATTTTTAGATTGTTTCTTCTTCCAGCTATCTTTAGATATAAGTAAAACTGCTTCTCTACATCTTCTGGTAACAGACCTTTCCTCCATGGCTATGTGTGGGTCTGTGTAGCACCTTGTCTTCCTGGATCACAATTTCTATTTCAGGGACAGAGCACATGTTCCCAAACATTATATTTTGTTTGACTTTAGTCAGTGTTTATGAGGCTACAAGGAAGTAAATACCCATCTGCAGCTGACAAAGTTTTCCTGCCCTGTGAATAAAGTTGATTTGACATAATTATATTAATATACAAAAAGAATTAGATTTTTTTAAAAGAAGAGGATGTTCTGGTTTCATTTGATTCTTTATGATTTCACACCTGCCCTTCCTACTGATAGTCAACGTGTTTCCCCTTTTCATTTAACTTACTTTGGCTTGGATTTTTGTTACTGGCATCCAAAAAGATCTCTGAATAATCTACTCCTGGTCATACTCCAGAGTGGTAAATACTCTTAACATTTCCTTGTGTATTGTTCCAGAAAATTTCTCTCCATGTATACACTTACCTATCTAGCTACAGCATGCTTTATATACTATTGTTTGGCCACTTAATTTTCACTTAATAGTGCATCATCTTTCCATTAGACTTTTAATTAACTAATTAATTAATATTTATTCCATAATTTATTTCATGTAATGCCAGATTAATTGGATTTACTGTAATGGAAAATAATTAGAAAAAGTCGCTCTGTTTGAGGACCAAGATTACAATCAGACCTGGGAAGTTCTGTTTTTTTTTGGGTGGGTCAGAAACAAAGGATTTAGTCATAAGGATATGAATGGCAAGTGTATTTGAAATAGCCAGTGCAAAGTCTCTGGGGTCAACATGCTTGGAGTATTAAGTAAAAGCTACAGCACAGTGACTATGACAGAAGTGATAAAAGCTGAAGTCACAGAGGTTGTGCAGCCTTGTAGGTCATGGGAGGCCTCTGGAGTGTTTTGAGACAAGGATTTAAGTCATCTAATTTAAAGAGATGATAGAAATGTGTTAAGAGGGAGTTGAATTCTGGATATATTATATGGAAGGAATGAGAGGATTTGCTGATTGATTGAATATAGATTGAGAGAAAGAGAGAGAAGTCTGACTCTCAAATTTTGACCTATATATTAGAAGAATGGAATTGCCATTAATGATAAGAAAAGACAGAAGAGGAGCAGAATTGTGCAGGTAATGGGTGGCAATCAAATGGTCAATTTGGGAAACATTCATTATTGATAATGTTTAGAATATATAAGGCTGGAGTAAAGAGGAATGATGTGGACTGGAGAAATGAATTTAGGAATTGTATGATGCCATGCCCTAGGTAATAAACACAGATTAAGGAAGAGTCCCAATGACTGAATTTAGGGAAACATCAAATTAGAAGTTGGAAATAAGAGACAAAGAAAGAGTATCCATTTGGATGGGGGAGAAACTGTGGAGATCATGTGAATCCAGTATTTCATGGAGGGAGTGATCAAGAGTATCAAATGTTGTTAATAAGTTGAGTAAGTTCCAGACCAAGAATTGACCCCAGGATTGGATAAAGTAAAGGTGTTGGGTGATCTTGTCATGACCTGGTTTATTGGAAAAGGGAGGATGAAAGTCTGACTGGAAAGGATTCAGGAAAGAAAGGGTACTGAGGAAGTGGAGACATGGACCACAGACAAATTTTTCTAAGATGTTTTGTTATAAAAATTTTTTTTAAATGTTGCTGCAGAGCAATGCCAGTCATGGTTGACTTTTAAAAAGAATATAATACAGCATATGTAAGTGATTCAGTTGAAATGGAATAATTTATGATGCAGAAGACAGAAAAGAGGACAATTGTGTTTTAGTAAGCAAAAGACAATATAATGCATTGTACAAGTGAAAGTTTAGCATAAAATGTTATAAGGCCAGGGGAGAAATAAGAGTAAAATGGGCACAGAGATTGGTAGGTCTGTAGATAAATGGGAGCAGGGAAATGAGAAGTTGGAATTCCTCTTAAGATTATCACTTTTTCAAATGAAGTGAAAGCAAAGGAAACACCCAAGAGTGAGAAAAGAAGAAGACATGTTGGAGGTCTAAGAAGAGAGAAGAATGTGAATATAGTTGGGCGTGTGGGAGAGAAAGTGTACTAGGATTAATTGACAGCACCAAGGGATCACCTGAGAGATGTGATAATGAATGCAAAGTATAGCACGTTAGCATGGTTGTGAATTCTCCTTCAGTCACATTGCATGTTGCAGGTGCTGAGTGACCAGAGAATTGAATTTGTCTACGATTTATCTAGATTTGATGGGTTTTTTTTAGCCATGTGCACTGGAAAGATAGTGTGTCAAGGGAGCAGAGGATGAAAGCAAAGGATTGAATTCATTGATAGATCATGAAATTTAAGCCGGAAAATTATGGAAAGAAGCATAGGAAATGTGTGAAGGACAGAAAAATATGGCAGGCCAATGGAAAGTAGATACTAGTGATGACAAGAAATTTTTGGAATTAGGGGGTTAGAGAATTGTTCTGGAAGGACATGAAAATTAAATGCTGCAAAGGGGTGTGAGATGATTAGACATAAAGGTCTAAGGAAGATGACAAAAAGTTAATGAAATGGGAGACCAGCTTAAAGGAAGGGACATCATTGTGAATAATGAATGTATTGATAATTATGGTAGGAAAGCATGGGAGAGAGAAAGACACACACAAAGGTGTTTGGGATTATTGATTTTATAAATTTTATTATTGATTTTGGGGTAGTTTTTATTGAAAAAGTACTGTTTACAGTACCTGCAGGCATATGTAATAGAATAAAAATTAGAAATAATATGAAAATGTTAAAACTAAAACAAATTAGAATGAAACACTGAACATATATTAGTAAAATAGATATAAATTGTGGATTGTACCAAAAATTCAGAATAAAAAGAGGTAAAAAGTTACTCATAGAAAGCTTTTACTGAAAGACTGGATGTTTTAGCCACTTCTGGCTTCAAAAGCCACTTCTGAAATGGAAGTAATATGGTTTTAAAGGGAAAAATAGGTGTAATATGGGGGCATTTTCAGGACATTGGAATTGTCCTGTATGATGTTGCAATGGAGATACAGGCCATTATAAATTTTGTCATAACGTACAAAATTGTGCAAGACAGAGTGTAAACTATAATCCACAGTTAGTGGCAATGCTTCAATATGTGTTCATCAATTATAACAAATATACCACACTAATGAAGGATGTTGTTAATGTGGGAAACTGTGGGAGGGGGAGGGAGTGGGGCATATGGGAATCCCCTATACTTTTTATGTAACATTTACATAATCCAAAGTTTTTTAAAAATTAATTAATTAATTAATTTAAAAATTAAGAG
>JAQZBX010002601.1:7705-70879 GCA_029593785.1 Cabassous unicinctus
GGGAAAAAAAAAAAAAAAAAAGAGGTGACCCCTACCACACACCTTATATAAAAATCAACTTAAAATGGGTCTTTGATCCATTTTAAGGTCTTTGATCTAAGTATAAGAGGCAGAACTATCAAACTCCTAGAAGAAAATGTAGGAAATCATCTTCAGGACCCTGTGGTTAGGCAATGGTTTCTTAGACTTTATACCCAAAGCAACAGAAGAAAAAAAATAGATAAATGAGACCTCATCAAAATTTAAAAAAAATTTTCCTCAAATTACTTCATTATTAAAGTAAAACAACAACCTATAAAATGGGAGAAAATATTTGGAAACCACATATCTGCTAACGGTTTAATAATATCCAGGATATATAAAGAACTCCTACAACTTAATAATGAAAAGACAAATAACCCAATTAAAAAATGGGCAAAAGACTTGAATAGACATCTCTCCAAAGAAGATACACAAATGGCCAGAAAACTCACAAAAAGATGCTCACCATCATTAGCCATCAGGGAAGTACAAATCAAAACCACAATAAGATTGCATTTCACACCCATTAGAATGGCTTCTATTTAAAAAATGGAACATAACAAGCGTTGGAGAGGATGCGGAGAAATGGGAACACTCATTCGTTGCTGGTAGCAATGTAAAATGGTCTAGCTGCTGTGGAAGACAGTTTGGCGGTTCCTCAGAAAGCTAAGTATAGAACCACCACATAACTTGGCAATGCCACTACTCAGTATATACACCAAAGAATTGAAAACAGGGACTTGAACAGGTAATTGCACACTTCATGTTCACTGCAGTGTTATTCACAATTGCCAAAAGATGGTAGCAACCCAAGTGTCCACCAACCGATGAATGGAAAATAAAATGTGATATATATACATATTATATATATATATATATATAAAGTGGAATATTATTCAGCCATATAAAGGAATGAAGTCCTTATCCATGGATGAACCTTGAAGACATCATGTTGAATGAAATAAGCCAGGTGCAAAAGGACAAATATTGCATGGTCTCAGTGATTTGACACAACTAGAATAAGCAAATTCAGAGTCAGAATCTCGAATCTAGCTTACCATGGGACTGGGTGGGAATAGGGAATTTGGATAGGCAATGGGAAGTTAAGGCTTTAATTATTCAGAGTTCCTTTTATGGATGATGGAAATATTTTGGTAATGGATGGTATTGATGGTAGCATAACATTGTGAATGTAACTAACAGCATTGAAATACGTATCTGAATGTGTCTAAAAGGGAGAAATGTTTGTGTATAAGGTAACAGAATAAAAATTTTAAAAAGAAATAAATCTGTGGAACTATACTATGCAGTGAACCCTAATTTAAACCATGGACTATATCTATTAGTAGAATTATAAAAAGGTGCTATCATCCAATATAACAATTGTTCCATACCAATGGAAGGTGCTAATAATAGGATGGTATATGGGAATCCTGTATTTTATGCATGATTGTTCTGTAAACCCACAACTTGTCTAATCATGGAAAAAAATACTAATATGTCTGCAAAAGAGAAAAGCACCTTAATAAGCTTAACACAAAATGAATGAAAAAATATCATAAAGAAAGTCGAGGGGAGGCATTCATTCAAAGCCAGGGAAAGTAATACTCTGGAAAATGCAATAGAATTATTCCACTTTTATTTATGTTTTTATTTTCACAAATAATTGATATAACTTTGTAATATTCAATTTCTCAATGGTAAAAATGTGAGAAAAGTATAAGTGAATATTGATATCATAGTTGATAAAATATATAAAACATTGATTAGCTGAAGCAGAAGGTCATTGAGAAATGTTTATAAGCAAGAAATATTAAATTTATGGATGCTGCCAAGTAGAAAATGTGCATCCATGGTGGGACACTCATTATAAATTCAGTTTAATGCTTAAAATCAGAGCAAGAAATAGCCAAATATGTAGCAAATAAAAAGCTGTCTAATCATCCTTTCAAGATCCTTCTATGCTTGAGAAGGTTTCTGTTGTTTGTTTTATATGAGTCTTTTTATACTCACATTTACATTCCTTCTTGATATGCATCTTTGTAAGGAACCCCCTCCTTCCAAAAAAAAAAAGATGAGAGAAGCTTCTTTAGATTAGCCAATAAAAATTACAGTCCTCCTCACCTCTCCACAACCACTATCGTACCCAAATTTACAACCTCACACTCTTAACATACCTCCTAAAACCCAAAATCATATGTTGTTAATTTGACCACTGGAAATGTTGGTCTTTGGAAGGTTGTTTGCACAGCATCAGAAATAGATAGAATTCACACTTGTTCTGTGCCCAAGCCCAGACCAATCCAGCTCAGCACAGCTTTACACTGTTCATTCCTACAACTGAAGTCCTGGGACTTATCTGAGTAGGAGAGAGAATGAAGCTGTACTTAAATGCATAAAGTAGATAATCCAGCAGTAGAAGATATGAGAATGTATATGTAAATGTGTATTTTCATATAAAATATATAAATGCATATATACATAACAAAACATGTTGGTTCATCCTCTGCAGTGAAGATTTTCCAACTCTTTATTTTTGATACCATAAAAAGTATTCACTAGAGATCCCACTGATTAAGGACAGGCTTTAGAATCAGAGAGACTGTGACCTTGGGCAGGTATGTTACTTAAGGCCTCTGAACTGATTTCCTTTATCTGTAAATATGTGGGTAAAACTATTCACTTACAAGGTTGTTGAATGAATTATATTAGATTATATTTGCAAATCACATAGCACAATGTTGGACAAATAATAAATAAACAAAAGGATAGATAATACGTATCATGATTTTAATTCAGTGGAGGAACAGTATTTTTAAATTTTGTTCACTGATACCATAGTTTTATAAATATTAAGGCAATGTTATGAATTGGACTTATTTTCTTCTGAAAGTATGATGAGAAAATTGATAAGAAAAAGGAAGCACCAATATAAGTGGGAAATTGATGGAATGTTTTAAGAGAGTGCTAAAAAACACCATGGGTTCCATGCATTGTAGCTTTTGGTTGCATTATTACAAATCTTTCGGGTGAGTTTTCCTGTTAGAAGTCACTTACTTGACTGAAAATAGCATTTTTAGAAATGATTCAAGGCTGCATTTCAAGGATATGAAACATTGTCAACTAACTAAATTTAGAGGGTGCAAATTTTTCTCAAATTTGTTAAGCAAGGTATGTGTGTTTGATTCCTGTGTATTATCCATCTATCTGAACAGAAAGATTTAAGCAAGAATCTTTCTAAACTGAAAAAAAATGTTAGAGCTAGAAGGAATTTCAAGCGCTTTCTCCCTCCCCACACCACCATCAATTTTATGGATGAGCAAATTGAAAGTTGAAAGGTTAAAGGCTTTACTCAAAGTTATACAGCTAATTTGTTTTAGAAGGATCGTGAGTCTATACAGGACATGACTCACAGGCTATGTGGGTCCTTTGTTTGTCCATTCATCCATACTCCCAGCAAAAAGGAACTGAGTACCAGTTTTATGCCAGACACTATGCTCACTGCTTTAATGTGTCCTTTAACGTTTCTGAGAGAGAATGCTTTCTTGCATCCTCATCAGCTTTTTCTACTGCTGCTCCAGGGATGGGCATGAGAAAAGTCAGGCCTATAAGCATAATTACCAGGGACTCACTTCAGTTTGCTCCTATGCTCTGAGAACAGGCATGGTACCTCATTGAGTACATCCAGGGTACAAGGATACCCGGATGCAAGCTCAACTTTGAATATCCAAGGTAGAAAGACATGAAAAATAGTCTTAGCTTTCTTAACCGTAGTGAAACTTTCTAAAGTCAAAGTTGTGCTTAGAGAGGAGACATATTCAGGCATAACCTCCGCCACAACCCGTGGCATTGTCAATGAGGAGAAATATTAAACTAAGAATGGTGTTTATGGATGTGAAAAGGGGGAATAATGAGTAGTCCAGTTTAACTGTTGCATCAAACTTCCATTTGGTAGTTCTCAATCTTGGCAGCACATTAGAACCATGTAGAGAACTTTAAAAAAATACAGATGCTAGGTTTCCACCACCAGAAATTTTGTTTAACTGATCTGGAGTGGGAGCTGGGCGTCGGATGTTTTTTAAAAGTGCCCCCTCCATCAAGTGACCCTAAAGCATAGCTATATTAGGAAGCACTGATTTAGGATAACATTAGAGGCAAGTTTAGAAAGGAAAAGAAAAGTATGGCTTTTGTGTCACGGTAGGAGGATTTGGCTTGGTAGTCAAAGGGAAGGACAGTGTAAAACTAGTTAATTAAGATTAAGACAATGACTGGGTGCAGAATGGAAGGGGTGTGTATGTATGCTTGTGGGTAAGGAGTATAAACTGAAGGCAAAAATCCACAAAGTATGAGGCTGATACAATAGGGCAGCTGGAAGGCAATAAAGGTCTGAAAAAGGGTTAAAATGGAGGGGGGAAAAACGTGTAAAGGAAACCTTTTCTTCCTGATAGGAACAGAAAGCAAACAGAAATGAGTGTGCCCCTTCTCCCTCCTCCAAACTTCCAGCTTCCCTCTCAATTCAATTAGACATTGTCATTCAAACTGTTTAGCATTAAAAAAATCCACGCAAAAGGGATACTTTAATTTTTCATGTAAAACAACTATTTCCTCCCTCCTCAAAAACCTCTAAAAGTAAATTTTTACTTTTAATGAATTGTTCTAATGAATTGTTGAAAAAAATTTTAAAAAACTAAGTTACTAGATCTAAATCATAATGCAATCAACACATGTATTCCTCATATCAAAGTTATTTTTGGGACAAGTTATAAGACTCTATATCTGCATAATTAAAGGTGCCAAAAGTGACTTCATATCATAGATAGTATCCTGAAAAATAAAAACGTGCATCTCTGGTGTGTAGCCAAGAGACCCAGGAGTATCTCACCAAATTTTTAAAGTTTACTACAACTTGGACTTGTTAAGCCCAAATTCCTTTGTTGTGAATAAATTCAAGGAAATCAAACTGCTCTCTGGATCTAGCACCACTGGCTGTATTTCAGCTCCTTCAGTGTGCCATGGTTCCTCCCTCTTTTCCTCTACTTAGCCTTGACCTAAAGCAGCTTGGAGGTAGGTTTCTTCTGGGGTGCCACCTCCTCTGGGAAGCCCACCCTGACCACACAGCCCATGCTCTGAGCCTTCACTACCACATGCACTTTTACTCGACATCATTGTCTGTAATTACTTTGTTGTTTTGTAATCAATTGATTGGTGTCTATCCCTGGACTAGAATATAAGCTCTGTGATGGCAGGGATTGGGTCTGCTTTTGCTAATCTCTGTATTTCCAGTGCCCAGAAAAGAGCCAGACATAGAGCAGATACACCAGGGTCTGATCATCAAGAAAATGGAAACCACACCCGTTACGTTAACAGATGATTTAATGTGGAAGGACATCATGACACAGGAGTGGGAGGATCTAGGAACTGCTGGAGGAGATGATGATTCAGAAAGCGGCTGCCACCTGGGGGCCTGGGGGCACAAAGGAATAGGTCATGGATTTTAGAATCTAGAACCCTGATGGAGAGCCCCAAAGAGCTAGGATTCAGACCGCTGTGGAGGGAGTGCTGTCAGGTGTGCTGGGATCTCCAAGGAGACTCAAGGACGTGTGCCAATGCAGCGGTTCTTAAAGGGCTGGGGGAAAAAGACAGTGCGAGCCAGGACCAACTGCTGCTGCCAGGGTGAAGGGCCATGATTGCAGCAAATGGTGACTGGGATGGCAAACACACAGGAAGGAGCTAGTCCCTTCTCCTTCCTCCACCTTCTGCCTCTCCTCCTACTGCCCCGATGGTAGAACCTAGCAGGGACCAACAGATGTGTGGTTTGCAGACTCAGAGCCCCATCATCACAGAGCATAGTGTGGAGGGGTGAATTTGGAGCTGAGAGTCAATAGCTTAATAACTGACACACCTAAGGAAGTGCCTAACACATTGTGGAAAAAAGGAACGAGTCAGATAAGCCAAATTAAAGGATAACCTCAAAGGAAGCAGGCAATGGGCAAAAATGGAATATACTTTAACTCATATCATGAGACAGCATAAGAGTCTTAGACTAGGGGTCTGAAATCTGGGTTCTAACTCCAGTGCCATTGCCATTCAGCTGTGTGTCCTTAGAGAAGTCACTTAATTTCTCTGTGCCTTTGATGCTTCATATATACAATGTGGGGTTGGACAAGATATTTTCCAATGTCTCCTGTAACTTTGAAGTTCCAGTGTCTTCTAGTTGATTCCTTATGCTCCCCGTGGAGTTACGGGTTTCTGATATACTCCAAGTGCAGTGATATGCAGAGCTGTGGCAAGTATCAACAACAACTAGGAGGGAAAAGTGTGCTATTAGGAAATGTGGATGGAGGGTGGTACAAACTTGGAAACACCACCTTGCCCCTACCCGAAGGAAAGGGTGATACTTCCTCTTGTGTATTTTCTCTGGCAATTTATACATTCCCATATTATTAAGCAACTTGTCACTCTGTACTTGAAAGATTTATTTACTTTTTGGCTTCCTTGGTAGTCCTTAAAGTCTGAGATCTTGATATTTTCATCCTTGGATTCCTAGCATCTGTCAGCATCTAGTACATGATTGGTGCCCAATGGAATAATAAAATTTAGTATAAGAGCATTTGCCTGGGAAGGAATTCTGTTTAAGATTAAGTCAATTTTCAGGCTGCTTAATGGATCTACTTAAGTTATGTTTTCTGCCTTTTCTTGCCAATAATAATGGACTTGGTCTTTAAACCATAACATTAACAATGTCTTCTTTGAATTCAAAGAGCATCATGTAGATGGAAGCAGAAAGTATATGGGAGAAAGAAATCATGAATGGATGATTCAGTCTATCCACCAAACGGTCTCCTTCTAGCTCTCACCATGTCCAACAGAGAATTTATGAAAGAGCCAAGAGAAACTGCATGACATGATGCTTTTCCTTAAGAGATTTGCAGTCTAGCTGGGAGGGGCACCATGAAGGGCGAATGGACAGTAAAAGACAGAACACAAGCAAGACTATATAGCAGCACACTGTGCCACTCTGCTTCAGAACTGACCGCCTTTCACCACCTCCTGTCTAGTCTAAGCTGTCACCCTCTCTTACCTGGCCTCCTCACATTCTGGCCTCCTCACATTCTGGCCTCCTGACTGGCCTCCCTAAGTCTGCCTTGCCTTATTTCAGTCTGTTCTCAAATTAGGGCCAGAGGACCCTGTTAAAGTGCATATGCAATGAGGGCACTTCTCTGTTCAAATCCACCAAAGCCTCCCTTCTCTTTCTGAGCAAAAGCCACCATCCTTGGAACAGTCCTTATGGTGGCTTCTGGAGGCTGGTATTCTCAGACCTTCATTACTTCTTTGCCCCCCTTTGCTACTGCTTTCCCTCTCGCTCACTATTGAGAGTCAAGGGTCTCAGCTTAGAGATGTGCAACGTCTCAGCAGAAATTAGACATTTTGGAAATGCTAGAAACACAACCCCATATTCAATAGTGCTTGGAATCGTGTGTGTGCATGTGTGTGCGTGCACACGTGTGTGCGCACAAATTCCTATCTTTGATGATCTAAGTGGAGTTGTGTATATGGTGTTGGAGCCAGACATGTATGAGTGGCGATCCTATTTTACTGCTTACTATGAGTGGCCTTGAACTAGTTATCCAATTTTTTTGAGCTTCAGTTTACTTTTCTATGTAATGGGAAGAATCATGCTTCCTCTCACATTTTTCTGCATCTTAAATGATGTCATGACTCTTAAAAGAGCCCAGCCCAGCATTTTCCACATAGTAGGTCCTCAACAATTTTGACATTTCAATTCTCTTTCTGTTCAGGATTGGGCCCTTAGGCTCCAAAAGAGGGGAAGGTGCACAATACAGTTTCACTGAAATGGAAGCTCTGAGCAGAAAGAGGGCTAGGCCTGACAAAAGCAGGCTGGATAGGAATGGGTTAAAGGAGTTAGCAGGCTGTCCAGCTGGACCAGTTCTCAATCAAGGGCCTGCATAAAAAGCCAGCAGGAACAGAAGTGGGGGCTGGCCATGCTGAGAGTGCCTTCAGAGGCCAGCAGCTGAGAAGTTGCTCATCTCTTGGTTCAGCCTGTTGTCAAACCTTGGAGTGGGGGGCTGGGGCTGGTGGTGAAGGGGATGGCCTTTGTTAAAACCCTGAGAGAGAGCAGTGTTTTATACTGAGCCTGACAAATAAAAGACCAACCTGAACCATCTGGTTCTGCAACATATGGGAAACACAGACTTCTATTGTAGATGACCAAAATATTAGTCTATTGAATCTTAAGGCATTTGACTAAGGAAGAATGTGAATAATGGAATAAATAGCTCCTTAGAAAAAGCGACTCTTCTGTGGGGAGTAATAGGAGAAAAGGTTTCGATGTTTCGAAGTGGTAATTATTGATTTTGGTACAGTACATCTCATCGCAGGACTACTGGTTGTTTAGAAATATTAACTCACTGATCCTTAGAGTGTGTCTGTGTGGGAGGAGGAATTGCGCCAATGAAGGGGAGAAGGTAAGTTAGCTGAGAAGTCCGTAGACTGCTACTCCTGAGCATTGTGGAGCAGAAATGACAGTGGGCTGAAGTGCCACCTCCTGTTTTTATTTTTATAATCTGTCTTTGGCTTATTGTGAAACAAAGATAAGACACACTAACCAGAGCCTGCTTTTAATTGCTCCCCAATTAGAGCCCTTGAAAAGCCTACTGGTATGCAGGCAACTAGATAAAAAAATGCATTGATCATTCAAGGATTTTTATTTTTAAAAAGCTATTTCTCTCAGGTGTCTTTGTAGTCAGCTTCTTCAACCCTTAGCAAAAGAATGGGGCAAAATTGATTCAAAGTTCAACTATAAAAGTATTCTGAGAGAAAAATAGCATAAGTTAATAATTTCCATTCTAAGCATAACACATTGTACAAAGTATGTAGCTTGAAGAGCAGAATGCAAGAATAACTGATGACAAGCCCAGTGGACATACGATCACTTGATTTTAGCAAAACATTTGGTTAACTATTATAATTTTTCCTTCAGTTGAACCCAAGTTGACTTGGGCAGGTTTGAAAGTTGTATAATGCCATATTAAGTTGATTTTTTAAATGGCAGTGGTAAGTTTTAACATATCCGAAAGTGAGGTAGTTCACAGAAGGGTAAAGATGGGTATTCAGTGTTGCTCAATTGTGTTGTTAATTTGTATAGAGAACTAAGTGACATCTGCAAAGACAGAAGGGTGACAAGTGCCAATATTAACCAAAGTGTTTAAATAAAGGGACCCAGAATAAACAGAAATATTAGCAAGAAGTTAATGGGCAACAGCTTGAAAAAGTAAAAATGCATTTGAGAGGGTGCACTGAAGCTGCAGGTGCTCAACCTGGCTGACTTTGTTCGTGACAGGGAGCAGTAGAGCGAATAATAATAATGTCTGGTATACATAAAGCATCTGTCTTTGGGGGTTTCAAAGCTCTTTGGGTGTGTATTATCTCATTCAGCACTGCCCTCTTTTGTCTGGAGTGGCCCGAATAGCAGCAATGGGGGACGTGGCCAGCATGCTGGCTGGAGACTTTATCATGCGCTTAATGACATTGAGGCAAAGTGTCTGGGCCAAAGGGCATTTCAGGGAGCTAAGAGGCCCTGTGATCTTGTGTTCTGAAAATTCAGCTGGAAACTGGACTGTGACAGTCCTCAGTTTGAATATTTGCACATGATTTTGGTGGAGGGCGAGAGGGTGAAGTGAAAAGGCTGGAAAGATCTATTATTGTTATAAAACAGAGAGGGAGTAGCTTTCAAGTTACACTGCAAATTGGCAAAGGGAAGCCACTGTCCCTGGGAAGTCATTCTGGGCTTTCTTACTGGGTGTCCTCATAATAATGTTCTTTCATACTGAGGTGGCAATCGAATGGATTGTGAAATGCAGGCGATGGAGGGGAGGAGACAGTATATCTGCTCAACTCTGCAGGTCATCTTGGAAGGTAGAGATATAATTTGAGTCTTTCATTACCTGGAATATTGAGATAAGTTTGAGGGAGTGAGAAAGGAGTAGGGGAGAGACTGACTTGTGGCTAAAGTGAGCTGGTGGTAGCAGGGCATGCTAAGTCTACTGGTAGAGGAGGAATTATTGAGAATGTACATGGGTAAATCTGGGAGTAATGGGATGAAATTAAGGATGGTTTCCATCAAAAAAATCTTTTAGATGGTGGGACAACTTTCACTAAGTCCACATCATCATTTTTGGTTGAAAATAACATCTTATGGGTAATAAAGTTTGTTTCTGCATTTTGGCTGGGGGAACGTATCTTGCAAGTTACCATAATGATGCAATCAGCAACCACCTTGCAAAGGTCTGTAGGTGTTGGTCCTTACTATATAGCATCCAGCAATCATGAGGAAAGATTAAATTCTACGTGATCATTGTAGGAAAATACAGTTCCTAGATTTACAGCTGATGCTTTTCATTGAAAGGATGAGAACATCTTCACGAAAGCCCATAATTGTTGTCTGTACAGGATAGATGCAAACCTTAGCAACCTGATTTTGTATCTTTCCAGAAGCACCCACATGAAGGATAACTGCTACAGAGAAAAGTAGAAACTGTGATGTGGCTATAAAAAGTTGAGCAGCTTTGGTCTAAAATCATATAAAGTCTCAATAGATGCATTCAGACAGAGCTAGTGAAAAAAATTCAGAAACAGACACCATCATGATTCCCTCTGGAACGGTAGCTGTAGCCCATGTCAGCCACATCCTATATGATTCTGCACCTCTTGAACGCATCCTACCTCTTTGTGCTCATAGAAAAAACAACTGATTAGAGTAGGGGAAACAACAGTCAAACAGACACATTATACAGAGAATGCACAGAGACAATTAATGAAATGTGATCAGTCTCGACATTTTTCATATTGCAAGCGGAAACGTGCGTAGGATCTTATTACCTAATAAACTCTTGAGTTCACTGACAAATTCTGAACACAGCTCTAATAACTGTTCTGGTGCATACATATTTCTTTCTTTTACAGATTTTTGTTGAACGCATACAAAAGAGCCCCAAACAAGTAGAGCTGCTCACATGTCCAATCCCATTAATAATGTAATATAACAGTTCTCTTATGATGCACTTTTTCCTTGCTGACCTTGCAGATTTTATCCAAAGATGCTTGACCTCCCAGGGTCATGCCAGGGAGTCTGTACCATTTCTAAACATCAATAGGACTGCTCAGACATGAAATTGATGGGTCTGAAGAAGTCAAGCCAGGTCCTAGCTGTTTTAAAAGAAGCTCCCTCTGGGTTGTGAAATTTTTGTTTGTTTTTGGTATGAGCATCATGATTTGATCAAAAGACAAAATTAAATAAATGAGAAAGTAATGATATATAGCCATTTCTTTAACTTTCCTGCTCAGTTCTGCTCAAAGGGGTTGGTAGCCTTTGTGAGCTGGCTTAAACTTCAACAATTATTGGCTACCAAACCAATTAGAGAGTGGGATAGTATAGAACTCCCAGAATTTGGCAGCTATTGCTAAAAACTATCTGCTATCAGAATGAGTTGGAGGTTCCAAGGAACAGGGATAGTAAACCAGCAGCATGGCCCCGAGCAACTCTGCTTCCTTTGTGCATCTTTTCTTCATTTTTCATGCTAGTTGGTGGAGGAAGCTACCAGCTTTCTGTGCCAAAACAATGCCACCCGTACTGGGTCTAATTTACAGCAGCAATGCATCAATTCCTTTATTATTTCTACTATAAGGCATTCTTTAAATTTGTTGAAAGTTCTGAGGTTAAAATATCATTATAGTTGTCTCTTAATATTCCATTGTGATACTGGATTTTTTCTTTTCTCTTGAAGAAGGGCTGCTGCTTTAATATTATTTCCGAAAGGAAGATTTACCCTGAATAAAAGCTTCCTAGAAACAGTTCATAGATCTCACACTGATGAAAATGCACACTCACTAATTTATATTTTGAAGCAACCTACAATCATGAATTGATAAATACAGCCAAACAGAAAGAAAAAAAATAAGTTGTTACTACCACATGAGGAAATCAAGATCTCAAAAGGTTGAGAGATTTCTTCCAAGTCCTCATAAGATGTTTGCGAGTGATGAAGCCTGGTAGAGAAGACAGCTCGTTCCTCTACCTTGTCCTCACACAATTAGGACACCAAAATCTCTTACACAAGGCAGGATCCTACATCTTGGCTACTAGTGTGGGAATGGTCATTAAGAGATCCATTTCGGTTCTTGTAGAAGTTTTAACTTTTTCACAACAAGAAGTACCATGGCCTTAGTTGAAATGCTGTGCTGCCCAGGACAGAGCTGTGTTGTGACCACAGTGCACACACAGTCAACCAGATACACATGGCACACGTGTCTCCAGGACATCTTTTCACCCTCTTGGGTACTATAATTCTAAATGAGAGCAGGACAATGGGTATGGGAAATGATACATTTAGGAATCGGTCCTTTGTAAGAACATCCTACAGCTAACTTGAAAAATAACACCAAACACAAACCTTAGCACAGAGAAGTTTGATAAAAACTAGTCAATGGACAGTTTTAGTCAAATAGAAGGGTGTTCTCATGCATGTTTAGAAAATATTGCTATTATTTCTCTCTCCTTTTTTTCCTCCCCTTATTGTAGCAGCACATAATTGAGTGTCATCTGATTCACAGGATTAGGGGTGAACTTCGCGGGCCTTAGAATAGATCCTCACTAAGCGGCCTATGTGGGAGTTAAGCCTTGTCTTAATTCCAACATGTAGCCATGTTTAGACAAAGATGATGTTGTCTAAATGCAGCCAAGGAGCACAATATGCTTCCTTCCCTTGAGACCCCCTCTCACTCTTTCCTCGTTTTTCTTTACATTAAAAATTTTTTTTCTTTTCTTCATATTTTAATGTATCAAAACAGCCATGCATACTTTCTACCTATACTTTCTTATGTATTTTTATTTTTTCAAAACCTTAAAATTTTGCTTTCACTCCCATCCCACCCTTAGCCCCAATGTTTCCTAACCTTATTCAATACTAAAATGGATAGATGTTATCTAGGCTTCAGCTTCCTGTCTTTATGAAGCCCTTGACTCTGCTGGTCACCATCTTTTTCTGGAAATTCTGTGCTCTCCTAACTTCCATTGCACCATGTACTGTCTGATTGCCTTTTGAGTCCTCTTGTTGGCTTCTATTCCTCTATGCCCCCACCTCAAAGCCAGTGTTTCTGAAAGTTTAACTTTGGTTCTCTTACCTTCCCATTACCACCTATTTTCCAATGACCCTCCCCACTCAACTTTTATCCTTAGTTGAGACCTTTGTTTAGAATTCCAGATCATGTGTCTATCAGGCTACTGGGCATCAGCACTGAGATATTTCATAGGCATTTCCAACTCAAGTTGTTCAAATGATTTCACTTTCTCTTTTTTTTCCCTCCCTTTCCTCCCCGCACCCCTTTTTTTCCCTTTTTCCCTTCTCTACCTAGGTGATTCCATTCAGTCTAATCCTGTTAAAGTCTATCACTTCACTGATATCTTTGAAAATTCCATCTCCTGTCTGAACCTGTCCCTGACCTCTAGACTCATGTATTCATCTATGATAAAATTATATCAAGAAAGCCCTGGGGACAACTCAGAACCAAAAAAACCCATGCCCTACTTCCTTGAACTCCCCTTTGAATTTCTTCACGATATCTTTTGAAATTTGAAATCCTGACCAAGGCAGCTCATCCAGAAGCCAATCAAGACTCTAGTTCTTTATATTTGACCCAATACAAAATAAATCCCACCTGCCCTAAACCCACACCTATAAAATGGATAAATCCTTGATCAATCAATAGGAGTCAAGCTGACTTCCCTTATATGTCTATAAAAATCTCTTGATATCCCAAGAAGCTTGAACCTGTAAATCAACTCTATTTTGTCTTTTGATGTCTGTTAGAATCTAATATGTGTATTCTAAATCAAAGTCCTTATCTTCCCTCCAAAATCCATTCTCACAGTCTTCCCTGTAGTAAGATGTGGCAACTCCAGAACTCTTGTTGGTCAAGCCAAAGACCTTGGAATCATTCTTGATGCATCTTTCATGCCATATCAAAGTTGCAAGTAAATCCTGCCAGCCCTGACTTCAAAGTATATGTAAAATTCTGACTCCCAACTTGACCCAAACCACCATCCTCCTTTGCTGGTTTGCTATAGCCCCTAACCAACCTTTCTGCATGTGTCTTTGTTGCCTTTCTGTCTGTTCTCATCAAACCTGTTACTGTGATTTTATTAAAATGCATCGTGTCACTCTTCTGCTCAGAACCCTGCTCAGAAAACTCCAAAGGCTTCTCATCTCACTCTGTGTTAAAATCAAGGCTATTTTTAACAACCTTTTCTTTTCCCATGGGATATTCATTTTCCTAATTCCCACTGAGAGGTTTATATGCTTTGGCTTCTGCATTAATTGGAATCCTCTGCTTCTTTTTGCCTCCTAAATTTTTCAAAACACAACTCAGAGCCCCCTTCCAAGAACAGTTCCCATGTCATTTCCATTTACAGGGATTCTTCCTTTCTCTTAATTCAAATAGAACATATACATCTGTACTGGATTTCACTTATAGGCACTATGCAAAGTTTTAATAGAAGAAGAAATTAGAAGAAAGAAAGATAAAATTAATTAGTGTGAGCAATTCTGCCTGTCATTCCATCATTCCATTCATTAAGTATTAGACCCCATATGAATGGAAGGCAGGACAAGGAAATCTGTTGTTCCCTCTGCTACTCTCAGTTTCTGCAAACTTTCACGGCGTGAAGTTTCGTAAATATGAGTGAGATTCTAGTTTTTAAAGATGCAAACAAATTTTCATGCAATTATTCCCTTAAATATAAACCAATAATTTTATTTAGTGCTCAAATGGAGAAAGAGCAAGTTTGTTCTCTAAGTGTAGGAATAAATGCATGTGTTGTACTAACTGAAAATTTTACAGGTAATTCTAAGCAATGTCAAGGGTGATTTTTGACTGTGAATTTTGCCTATGCATGGACCTTCTGACCTAATCTCCTCACTGGATGAGCCTCAAATGCAGTCATTTGTTAACTAACTGCATGAACTTTTGGTTGCACACTGTTATATAGGACAGATATTGTTATTTAATCTTTAGTTTGCTTGTCTGTTAGGAAACTGTATAACACTGGGAGTCAAGGAATGTATCTTTTTTTTTTTTTTTACTCAAAATCATCTTTATTTGAATTCATAAATACATTAGCTCAATAGGCTAATCTACTTTGCTCTTAGTCTCAGAATACATGGGCCATAATATTTAATACATTAGATATTAAAACTGGTATAAGGTTTTGGGGTGACCTGAAAATTTGCATTTCTAGGCAATTTCCATGATTCTGTCCTCAAGGCTGGAATTCTTTGATTTACTCAGTTTTTTAAAAAGCCAAACATGGAGACAAATGTGTGCCAATTTTTAAACCCTCCACGATCATCTTCAAGATAGTTAGCATCCACTTTCCCACCTCGTATTTCAATGTCAAGGCTTTGCTCCTCTTCTCTCCTGAATGTACAAATATAAAACAGGTTTAGATTCCTTTTAAAGGGCTTTGAATTTTAATTTCTAATCTGTATCTTATATTTCTTTTTATCCCTCACAACTTGGTCCATCATACACGGTCTAGAAAACTTTGTTCAAATTATTCATTATATTAAGATTTAAAAATACATGATGCTAAGCTACAGGATCCTAAATGGACATACTGTACTGGCAGAAGCATTAATTTTGATGGTCCAATAGTCCTAGACCTTGTTAATCTGTGAAGAAGAAAGAGCTTGACGTGCATTTTATTAACAATGGCCATAAAGCTGACCTTGAGGAACCAAGTGTTAAATCTGTCTTTTCTGTCAATATTGATGTCAAAGCCTTTGAAAATATTTCTGATTTGTGACCATGTAACTTATAAATCTCCTTTAGATTAGATATATCACCTCAGAATTAGGCCAATCCCTGGAGAATTTAGTTTTGGTTTTTAGCCTTTTGGGTGTCATAGGCTGATGGAAGATTTGATGAAAGCTGCAAACTTTATCCTTCCCAAATGCACTTACACACAGTCATTTGATATTTCTATAATTCAGGGGCTCAAATCCCCTGAAATTCCATCCGTGGATTTTCTAGAACTCCATAGATCCTAGGTTAGAAGCCACAGAACTCATGACAGAATTGTATTTTCTCCTTTACCACCCAATATGGGTTGTATGGTTTTAGGTAAATAACATACATTATTTGTGCCTCAGTTATCATCATTTACAAAAAGAGGAAAATCTCAGGATGCAAGTTTAGCACACATGGAGTGTGCAATGACTGAGTCCCTCAGGCACTATGCAAATTGAAGTATAGTTCCCCTCAAGAAGAGAGTTGAGTCAATAGCTAAGAAGTGTGAGGCCTTATGTAGTGACTCACCTTATTAAATAGCCATGGCAAATTGAACCCTGTTCACCCAGATGCAATGGAATATCACCAAAAGGGAGGATTATTTTATCTGGGTAACTGCTTCAGTTGAAAGTAAATAACTCTAGTTCTCTGAGCCAACCAGTCCCTGCTATACTTTTCTTAATCTGTAAAACAGCTTTTAGCATCAATCTCTCTTTATCCTATGATTAATTAAGCAATCATCTCTTTTAAAGATTTATTTCTTTTTTCGTAAAAACTGATGGCATGTTTTTAATGGAATTGTAAAATCTGATCAATGTCCTCCAATCCCACAAAAAAGAATATAACACTGTGTGCAGAGCAATGACTTTTAAAATCAATCTATGTTTTATTTTTCATACATCCATTTCTTTTAAAATAAAAAAAAAAAAAGATTTTAAGGCAACCAAAAGCAGCAATGTTTAAAGAATGTTTCCCTTCATGCTCTGGAATTCGAGAGGGCTGCTGCAGTGAGGATGACGTAGCCCCAGGCAAAGGCTGCCAGATGAGCTTTAAGGTCCCTTCCTAAAGGGTGGCTTCTCATCCTCTTGCATGGCTTAGCCAAAAGCCAACCAAGACATGATATGCTTATCATAAAGAGGACATACCCAGGCTGGCCCCAAAGCATTTAACCAGTATCACTTGCGAATCTTGTGAAAGCAAGCCCATTACATTATAGTTACATCACACCTTTTTCATCCTACTTCTCTTCCTACTGCATCTTCAACCCTCACCTCTCCTTTCTCTTCCTCCTTATCCCATGCAACCATTTATTGTGCACCTACTAGGAGCCAGGCACCAAGCTAACTATTTGTCTGTATTATAAATTACTAGCAAAACCTTGCAAAGGGGCTATTATTAAACCAGTTTTACAGTTGAGGGAACTGAGACCCAAAGTGGGTAAGTTTTTTTTCTTGCTCTTTAATAAATGGCATAGAGAAGACTGGAGAAAGGTCAAAAGGAAGTCTGCAGAGGGAGTCACAAATCAGGAAGTTGGCAAATGGGAGAAAGATTATGAGAAAATTTCAAAGGGTTCTATGAAGCCGAGAGACAAATAAGATTCTAGTAATTGGAAATATCAGATATGGAAAGAAAATACAAAGGTGTAGTGAACTTGTTAGAGAAATAGAACAATTAGGATGAAATGGAAGGATGGCTCGTGGAACGGGTCAGCCATTTCACCATTGTCCTGAGTATTTCTGCTCTGGTCCCTTATTTCATTTCCCACCTCACAAAATTGTTTTCTGCTGTTCTTTGAGCCTGCCCCTTTGGAAGGGGGCATCCTGCCCTTCCTTCATCATAGGGGCTCCTGCCCATATGAAGACTTCTAATCATTGAATTTGATTCATCTCATCTCAGTGAGTGATGTTTTAGCATCCCACACATTGTCAACCTGACACCTGCCCATAGTTCCACCCCTTAAATCTATTTCTTCTTCCAGGTACTCACTAACACAAACATTCACTTTATGATTATTCATTGAATACGTCCCTGTTCTAGACTCCTGACACAGTAGTGAACAAAATGGATGTTGCCCCTTCATGTGTGCCCCTTGATGTGTGAACACACACACATGCCCACACACACACATATGCACATAAACACCAAAGCAGAGGAACAAAGGGAAAAGGGAGACCAAGTATGGAACATGGTCATCCTTTCTGTATATTAAGAAGAAAGTAAGACCACATCTTAAATCCACTGCTTCCTTTATTTAATCATTGGATTTATCACTTAAATTAAAAGTTGTAGTTTTCTGCATTAAAGTTATGTGGAGGAAGAAATGGTGGTGATGTTTTTTTTTTTTTCTTCTTTAAATCATGCTTTCTAGTTTGGAGTGTATATAACTTACTTGTTCAGCAGAGACAATGCTATCACATTTTTCCTTCCCATGTTGCTTGGATGAATCCCATTCATCAGTCTCTAGGGCTCAGGGGAGTTCAATGGGCTAATAGTCAATCCCAGCTGAACCTTGGCAGACCTTCCCACCAAACCTCAGGGGTTACTGGGTTTGTAACGTAACCCCAAAGGCATTTATGAATCTGCCACAGCGGAAGTGCCTGTGTGTGGCATCCTGCCAATACCCTATTAGAAATATCTCAGAAGAGCCTGACAACAGATACTCTAAAGGCTGCAAAAGGACGATTATGGTCTGTCATTTGAAGAGTTTACATACAGACTACACTTTTAGTTTTCTTCATTACTAATGGAAATGCAAATGCCTTTAAGTATAAACTGTCTAGCCAGTACCATCTACTGTATTTTGGCTGCAAATACAGTGAAGATGCTTTTAATCATCTCAAAGCCTCTTTGGGATGTTGGTAAACGTAAATGATGGAAACCCCACAATCCTGGTACAAATTTGGTGTCCTCACCATGTCAATTCCTGGTTTAATGTATTATCTCTTGTTAAGCAGTATGACTATCCACTGAGAAAGACTTACTTTCTGGAGCTGGCACCTGCTTTTAGACTCAGACACATCCTCTCTGGGTTAAGCGGCTTGAATCTGAGAACTTAACACTCTGCAAGAGTGCTGCTTTAAAAAAAAGAAAGAGAAAAGATTATAAAGACTGATTGAGAGTTTCAACACATGCATAAGAGGGGACAAGATAGTGGGAAAGGACAAGGAATTATGATGGAGTGGTGCTCAAATTAAACAGAGAAGCTTTGAGAAAAGTATTCTCCATTTTCAACCCTATTTTGCACTAGACTATAGCTAATTATAAATTAACATATTTTCTATTTTTAAAGTTGTGTAAATAGCAACTTTTCCATTGTACAGAATATATAAAGAAAACAAGCCACTTTTTGATACAGCACACCTGCTGTGAAGATGTTATGAGATGGAACACATAAAATCTTTTTGGGGTAAACCCCAAATATGATTAATTTATCCTGAATTGTGAGGCTGCTTTTAGGCAAAAAATGGTACCTGACTGTGTGGTCAATTTCAGGTTTGTTTCAGCTGAGTTACAAAATAAGGGTAAGGAAAAGTTATTTGATACAGAAGTAGGGAGAAAGGTAATGAAATTGAGTCGAAAAGGCTTAACTTTCCTCCAAGAATATCACTTTTTGACCTCTCATCTTATATTTTCAAGAGCCTTTGGTGTATAATCTTCACCAAGCTGTTTTATTACAATTTTAAACTCTAAAATTAACCTCACTCATTCATTCACCAATCATTCACTTGATAGTCATTAATCACTAACCATGGGCTTGGAATAGGAAATGGAAACTCCTGTGATTATGTCCAAATTTAGCTCAGACCCCATGCCCCGTTTCCCCGTGCTGGTTTTCTTGGCCACCACCCCTAGTAACCATGTGCTGTAATTCCTATCTCCTGGCTCAGTCTCTCTCCACTCTTCTTCTATTCCTTTGTACTCTTTCCCTCTGGAGTTCCTGTTCTGTGGAGGACAAGCTACTCTATGATATTATCTTCTCCGCAGAATAGTTTGTTCCATTTTGGCTTGAATTAAAACTTGATTTTTCTCTAGAATACTGCTTCTCCAGGAGCTTGAATGAGTAGAGGTCTCCCATGGGATCAGGACATTGGGTCTGCTTTCACCTAGCATCTCAAATCCTCTTCCAAGACATGTCAAATCTCCTCTATGAAGATTCATGCCATTTCACTCTACCAGCTGCTTCTTCAGTTATCTACCTACTCCTAGTTATTGTCTCACATTCCCTGGACACCCACTCTGATTCTTCCTTTATTTCACAACAATATGTCAACAACTTAGGTGACTTCAGTATCCATTCCCATGACTCCTGATACTTAGAAGTCATATGCATTTTTATTTCCTCTTCTCTAGTACCTTTTAAACTTCTCTCTTGAACAATCCAGCTCCATGACCATGTACTGGACTTTGTTACCACCTAGTTCTACTCCTCATTAGGAAGCTTTAACTCCAATATCCCAATATCTCACTCTGATATAATCCCCATCCTTTTTTCTCTAAATCTCTCACTCCTTCTACATAATCTCCTCAGCCTCATAGAAATCTAGCCCTTGAGTCCTCCATTTGCTTTTCCTTGATTTTCTACCCATCCTGGTCTCCTTGCTGATCATGATTTTATTCTCGCTTTCAGCACTTTGATACTTTATATCCTTATCATTCCATTTACTTATCAAGCTGAGTCCTTCAATATTTCAATCTGTCTTCTCCAACCCAGTTTTTAAAGAGCGATTGACTGAGGGGAATTTCACCACCATGCAAATTGCTGGCATTACAATTTCCTGCTTTCCAGCCTCTGCTTGGTCCTGTTTTCTAGCTGACAATTTGTTTACTTGTTTATAATCAAGATCCTTAAATATGGTGTTTCCACTTCCAACCACATAAAAAGTGCACAAATTCACTCAGCTTCTGCGTTCTATCCTCCTACATATGCACTGGCACATTTCTAATTTCCCTCTTCCTTCTATGTTCCTGACCCTGTTCCTTCTTTCACATGAAGGACATAACTCAGTGGTTTATCTCTTTATACTGTACCTTAAAGTTTCCCCCACCAGAGGTTTCTTTCTCCTATGACTGCAAATATGCATCAGATTCACCCATTCTAAAAGAGTCACCAATACATGTACAATACAGTGATAAGTAAGAAAGGATATAGAGCTGTATATATAGAATGAAGGCAACATCATAAAAATGATTGCAAAGAGTAAAGTCTGGAAGGAAATAGACCGAAACTTTACTGTAGTAATCTCTGAGTCATGGCATTTTGATTTACTTTGATTTTATTCTTTATCATCTCCCATAGTCTCTAAACTTTCTATAATTAGCATATATTATTGTTAGCAGAAAAAAAAACTTTCTCAAAATACATTTTCATGCATTTATAATTATGTCTTTGATCTTGTGCCTCATTTTAGCTTTATTTTATTTATATATTTATCCAGCCAATCAAACAGCTCGATTTTTCCCATTTCTTTAGTTTCCATGCACTCACTAATCCACTGTCCTTTGAACTCCACCCTCAGTTTCACTGAGAGGTTCCATCAGAGTCAAGATGACCTCTAGTATTTCCAAATAAAGGACTCTCTATCCTTGTCATGCTGAGCCTCTTGGCTACATCTCTTCTCTCCTGATGTCTCCCATCACCTAGAACACGCTCTCCTCCCTTAAGTTCCACACATGCCTTTGCTTCTGTCTCCATCATGATCTCCTCTTCCTCCTCCCACTCCTAAATGCTAGGGCTCCCAAACACTCAGTCAACAATCCACTGCTTTTTTCTCTCTGTTTGTCCTCTCTGGGATACAGCCACTCAAATACGTTTATCCAATGCACATATGCTGGCCATTCTAAAGTCTCTGGTTCCTGCTCTGATCTAAAGTGTTTTAAAGTTCAGGGGACATAAATGTACTTCATGCACAGTAGTGAGAGAAATAACAACCCTTTTAAAGAACACATTTAATAGATTTTACAATAGAGTATATTTTATGCTGCTGGACTTGCACATATAGGATAGTTCTCATTATAGCCAACTGGGAATAATATACTCAGATACAATCGCATAACAAAATTTCAAAGAAGATGTATATATTCACATTTGATTTTATTGGTGCTTTTGGGGTGGATTTTACATTTCAATAAAAAGTAAATAAAAGCAAAAGAGAGAAAGCACAATACAACAAAACAAAACAAAACAAAACAAAATGCCTACACACTCCAAAAGAAAAATTTGCACACTCATTTGAAAACAGAAGTATTATGCCAAGCACTGTAGATGACTGGTTATTTTATTGGTCACATATAATCTTAAAGTAAGTGATAATTGGACATTCTAAAATATCTTTTGGAATTTTGCAAATGGTGATAGAAATTATAACTTTTTTTTTTTGCTCTCAAGGATATCAAAGGGCATTAAGAAGTCAAATAATAATGTACAGACATTTCCTTGGCAAATGGTAAAAATAAGACAAAGAAGGTTAGGGAAGTCCTGACATATCTGTGGGATAGTTGGAGAATGAACAAAGAAATTAGATGTCTACTTAATGTAATTGGTCCTTATGATGCTAGTTCCTTAAAATGAAAGTGGCATTACTTTTCAGCAGCCTTGTGTCATTGATAAAGCCTTAAAATTTGAGTCAACAGACCGGGCTCAAAATTGACTCTACCATTTAGACTTTGTGTGAACTCTGGTAAGTCATTTTTTTTTCTCTCTCTGGGCTTCATTTTCTCCCTCTGTGAAAGAAGTAATAATACAACAGAAATGTTGTAAAATAGCACACGTGGAAGCAATAACACTGTCTCAAGAACAGAGTAGATACTCAAAGTCTGTTGAATTTCTTGAAACAATAGTTGAGTCTCCAGGCTTTAAAAGTTCTTAATTTAAAGGAATGAAGTATCTAACCTTTACCCCAGGGATAGGATTAATAGACCCTAAAATTACATAAAAGGAATATTTCCTAAAGTTTTCTGAATCAGGAAGAGTTTCGTTCTCTTACTTTTCCCCAGGTTTAGGAAAAGCAGCGCTGGATAAGTATACCACTGGCACATTCCCTCAGAGAGGGCAGATCTGTGACAACCCTGAGCCTCGAAGGTCTGAGGAATTGGGTATTCATTCATTCATTCATTCATTCTTTTCCTAAGAGTCTATTATATTACAGTCACTGTAGGGATGCTGGGGACAATGTTGGAGAAAAATGGGTTTTACTGTTTACTCTTCCATTCACTAGCTGACTGATCCTAGGAAAATCATTTAAACTATGTGGGTGGCAGATTCTATAACCTTAAAAAATGGTAAGTGTAAATGAGATGAATTGTTTTTCTACTCTGTATGATCTCAATACCATGTAGGAGGTGAGACAGTTTCTAAAACAAGAGCATGTTCCTTTAATTGACTCTGATTCTTCATATATAATTCATTATAAAAATGTTTCGGAAAGCACTTGGAAAATCAATTTAAACTGAACAGAATATTTTGAAATCTTAAAATGAAAACTAACAGATAATATGATTTTTCTTTTGTTTTTCACAAGTTTCTTTTGGAAGTATGTGTGTAAGTAATGAATAAAACATCTAACTGTATATCTATGCAGATGCAAATAAAATTAGGTATTCCATAGCCAGCTGGAGCAAGAATTCCTTTTCTAAGTCTCTCTCTCCACTTATGCTGCTGTTTGGAGAAGGCAGGCAGAGGGAAGCATTTCCCATCCATGGCTAGTCATAAAGTGACTATGTTTTCTGGTGATGGTAAGACAGAATTGACACCTTCAAACTCTGGAAGACTTTATAGCCAGGGGTTTGGGCTCTGAGACAATCTGGGGCAATCTCTGCAGGTTTAATACAAACCCCAAAGGCTATCCTTGAGGCAGCCGCAAACTACAGGAAGGTTCAGAGTATAATTGCCTGCAAAGGTAATTCTTTCTTCCAAGAATAATGAATCTTTACCCCAATATCAGTCTAGGAAATAGTTCTAAGCAACCAGGGCAAGTTGGGAAGTTTCCCAGGCCTCACTCTCTAGAATGAAACAAGATGGGTAGAATTAGTAAAATAAAAAATGTACTTTCACTGCTGCTACTAATTTTTTAAAGTAATTTAAATAGTTGATAAGAGTCTGGATTTGTGACACTGACTCTGATTTTTGGTGATCCTTAAAAATATTTGAAGGTTAAATTTAAATTTTGAGTCCCAACATTTCTGTTGTTATAAACTTTTAAATCTAGGGCCATATGATGTTGAAAATAGAAGTTAAGATAAAACATGCATCTATGTGTATTTCAACAATTCTGAATGAGAAATTAATGTCTACTAAAACACAGTCTATAAAGAGACAGACCTAAAAGAGATAAAAAGAAATAGCAATAAGGGAAGCGGGAGGAGGGTCTCCAACATCTGGTATCTTGTGTTTTGTAGTTTATGAGCTATCCACTAATATGGTTGTACCGGAAATTTACTAAAGCTGGTGCCCACCATACCCTGTGTGTCTCATGTTAAAACAATCATTTTTGGGAGTTACAAGATGCCTGGGAATGCAGAAGGGTTCTGTGTCAATCAAAGCTAATCACTGGTACAGGCAAAGGGCTTTTGTTGGCCTCCATGCTCTAAGCCGTGCTTCCACATCTGTGTTTGAAGAGATTAGAGAGGTGCTTCATACAAGAACTGTATTAGTTAAAGCTGATCGACAGTATTTGGAATAAATCATGAAAAAGTTGAGTGCCAGAAGGGAAGGCATGGCAAGTGGGAGATTGAAACTGATGAGGGCTAAATCCAGCCCCCCCCAACACATTTGCATTTGCATTTCGTTTGTGCTCACTGGAGGGCATCACCAGGTGCCATGCTCTTGCCACTGCCTAGCAAATGTACAGCAACTCAGCCAGGAAGCCCGGCGCCAGTGTTTTCAGCATCATGTTCACCATGCTTTGGGGAAGGGTTCCGGTTTTATTTGAGTTGCTTCATGGATAAACAGATTAGCCCAAGTGGGTAAGTGGGACTTTAGGAGCAAGGATGGGAAAAAATGAAACGTGAAAAACATCCCAGCAGAAAGGAACACCAAAATCCCCTCCCCATTTACAGCTGTGTTCTCCCTGCATGAAGGCCGTACACTGGCAAATAAATTATGAGTGACAAGTATTTGAACCAATAAAGAGGGCACTATATTTTATATGCAGTAAATTTAATTCCAGATTGTGTTTCACCTCAGCAGGGTGACATGTTTATTGCCAGTGAAAGATGAAAGCTGAGGGAGTTAGAGACAAGCGTCAGCAGTTCTAGTGGGCACCCGCAAAATGAAGATTTGACAGACCGGTGGCTGAGCCCTTGAAATGAAATGCCAGATCAAATTTTACCCCAAAGGGGTCAGATGTACTGTCATGCCCCCAGACTCGCAATACCAGCTGAATAAATGAGCGTGGTTCAGCAGAGAGCAGGGGCTCTGCAAATTTCTGCTCATAGGTTCATCAGCTTTTCCAAGTGCAGCGAGGCCCAGTAGTGCCGGAGTGAGGTGTGTCTGAGGGAGGATGTGCTGGTCTGCAGTGCTGATGCCTCTGTGGAGCTCTAAGTGTCGTTTTAAAAATCTATTAAACAGATCGAAAAGTAGAAGTGAGTCTAAATTGATCTGCCCGTCTCTCAATTTCATCCTACAAGTGCTCAGCTCAGGTGTTCAATTTATTGAACCATAACCCCTTTTTAAACAATCAACATCAACATGCAATAAATATGCTCAGCAAGGGCAATATTTACACGCACGACTCATTGTTTTGGAAGATTTATTTATGGGGGAACTGACCAACAATTACGTCAGATTTCCTTTGGCAGACTGTGGCACAGTGGCACGTGGGCAGGTTTCTAGTTACTGTGAAAATTAAGCACATTAAAAGAGATGAGCCCTGTTTTTCCCTGTGAAATAGACCCCACAGCCTTACTTCAAACTTGGGGAGGAATTTATGTTATAATTTGCAGGCAAATTCATTCTTCATATAAGAAGAAGGAGGAGGAGGAGAAGGAGAAAAAGAAAAAGAAATGTTTCTGGTCTCAAGAAAACATGTCCATAAAGAAGAGTTTAGGTGAAAATTCCTATAATGATGGTAATTTGTGTAAAACGGTAGCCAATCTTTCCCCCTTGCTCTTACGAAACAGGTTCTGCTATCCAATGTATAGGGCTAGCCAAACGCTTTTGAACTCATTTGTGTAAACATATTGTCATCAACTCTTGAATAAATGAGAAGGGTTAACATATTAATCAGTTTCTTTTTTCTTTCCCTGCCCTGAAGAGCACGTGGTAGAATCTGCCATATACTTAACTTCACAGAAAGGTGCTTTAAGAATGTTTCTCATTGTTCAATGTAAAAAAGATGAACATAGTGCGAGATTTCTGTACAGCATGGAACCTTCGGATTTGAAGTAATTGTAAACGCAGCTAACAAAGTTTCTCTATGGTGACCACTTGCCCCTCTTCCGGTGACTAGTATGGTATAATTTCAGGGTAGATTCCCCTCTCTCTTCAGTTAGTCTCTGACTTTGTGCATCTTTTCCATATTATCACTGAAGCTACAGAGAACATGCACTCTCATGCTTGGACTGAGTTCAAGAGATCTGAATAATTTTACTAGCACTACCTATTTGATATTTGAAAATAAATAGCATAAGTTTTAAAGGATTGAATTGCTTCCTCTAAGAGAGACCTCACATTTGATGAGTTGAGGTCTAGCATGGAAAGAAGGGCACCAGGCACACTCCTGTGAAACAAGTAAGAACACATGCAAGAAAGAGTATTTGCCTCTTCATTACTCAATTAATCCTTAATGAGGTTGTGAAAGTGGATGTTGGATGGAATGTGCATAAATTTTTTGTAAGACCTTTAGATGAGAGGTGCTTTATCAATGGAAGGCATTTAGTCATGGCATTTATAATCGTTCCATCACCACTGCTAATACCATGGTCCAGAACTGCTTCCTGGTGACCAGTTTTACCTTGGCCATTCCCATTGCTCCATCCTTCCATGTGTCACAGCATTGTAGCATTGTTAAGCTCATTTTCTCTGTGCTGCTCCCAGGATTCCAGAAGCCTCTCATTTATCACATCAACTACAATACCCAACACTTTCCCCCACTCCCAAGTTCTCTATGCCCTAGTCTTCCATGCCTCTGTTTTCCCTGTTGTTACCTCCATTTTCCTCTCCAGGCTCCACTGTCTGATTTTTTTCAGGCCTTCTCTATGAGATATGCTTGGAACAGCATCCCATTTGTCTGCCGCATGCCCCTCCTCTTGGCCAAAGAGCCCCTGAGGACTCCAAGACTTTCAAAGCCATACAGTGTGAGTTCCTGCCAAATTAATCTACTCAGTTTGTTTCCCTTTTTGCAGAACATAATTCTCAGTCCTACTTACATTTCATTATGAGTTCTTGGGAAAAAGGTGCCAAGTGACAGAGTAGTAATATTGGTAGTTTCCAGAAAATTAAAAATATTAATGATGTCAGAAGAGAAATGGTATTCAACTTGAGAATGGTCAAATTCACTATAATCATTAATGCACAAAACTTCTAACACATTTCATAGCTAGAATAAACACATTTCACAGTGTGTCCACAAGTAAACCTTTTATTCCTGTCCTTCTGCATTTTATTCTGTTAGTCTGGAAATCCTGTTGTCAAGCAGTTCTACTGCTTTTCCCCAAGTTCCTCTTAGATTCACTCCTCTTTTCCAATTCCACAGGTACCACCAATATTCAGATATTTTTTTACCCTAACCCAAGTCACCTCAGGGTCCTTCTACCCAGGTCATTGAAACTATTTTCTCAATATTGTGGCTTCTTGGGTTTTGCTTTCTTCATGTCTCCTGTGACAGTTTGAGAGTATTTATGAATCCCAAAAAGATTATGTTTGTAAGCTAATCTATTCTTCTGGGTGTGATACCCTTGGATTATATTGGATTCAGCCGAGGGACCCTTAATTAAATTACCTGTTAAGATTAGGGCTTTGATTTAACCACATCTGTAAGGTGTGACTCAGGTTGAGTCTCCATCACCTTGGTGGGTCTGATATAAATGAACACTCACTCAAGAAGACACACAGAAGAGGAGAGTACTTTGTTATTCTGATCCAGCCATGTGAGGGAAAGGAGCAGGCTCAAACGGCTAAAGCCCAGGAGAGAGACGAGCCATTTGACTGATACCTTCCATCTGACCTTGGGAAGAGAGCCAAGACTAATATAGAAAGCCCAGAAAGAAACGAGCCCTATGCCAGGAGAGAGAGGAAGCTCTGAGAGACAAGCCCTATGCCTGCCTGCAGCTGAGAAAGGGGAAGCCCAGGGGGAAGGCTGAACCCTCGCAGAGATCACTGACCATTTTGCTTCAAAATATGGCAACTGATTTTGGTGAGAAAACAACCTGAAGTTGGACTCTTTAGGGTCTTGTAACTGTAAGCTTTTACCCCAGATAAATACCCTTTATAAAAGCCAAGAGATACCTGGTATTTTGCATCAGCATCCCTTTGGCAAACTAATATATCTCCCTTATAGAATTAAATTCCAACATTCCATAATTCCATTTAATGTTCTCCACTCTCTGTCCCATCTGTACTTTCTAAACCTCCTAGTTTGACTTTGAGTATGTTGTGTAATTATTGTCATCCTGGTTTCTTCCTAAAGCCTCTGCTTTGCAGGGTTGCTTTGAAGATAGAGCTAAGGTATGTATAATACTTACCTCCATGCCTGGACCTTAATAGGTGAACAACAAACGACACTTCATTATATATTATGACAAATAGCCATCTTTCTTGGCAGATGACAGCACGTTCCCTGGCTTTGCTCATGTTTCTCAACACATCCTGGTGTTTTCTCACAGAATCTTCTCTCACCAAGCACTTTCAGAGTCTGTGCAATTGGAAGAGAGAATTAATGCTCACCTGGGTGGGCTCATGGGTTGCGTTTAGTGTCATTCTAAATAGCTTATATCATTTAGGGTTATTTTTCCACCAGAAGAAAACCCTAATTTGTTCAATAAGTTCTCTTAAATTATGTTAAATGCCCTATGCATATTTAAGCCTTAGCCACCCTTCGAGGACCAATTTAAATGTCTGACTTTCCCACCAGATGACTTACCCTGATGATCTTTTGGTCCTAGAGAAAAGCTTGAATATTCTGTTTTGCAAGAATCATATATTGTCATATATTGTGGTTGAACATGCACATATCCTACCTGCCTTAATGGAAGAGGGGATCCTAGAGGACAGGGTGAGTGCAGTTCAATCTGACAAATATTTACTGAGCACCCAGGAGAGGGTCACTGAGCTTGATGGTGCAGGCGGTAACATGGTGAGACACATATGGCCTCTACTTACAAGCGCTTACAGTTCAGAAGGGCCGGGGGTAGCTGTGAGAAGAGAAGGACAGAAAGTGCAAAGCAAAGAAGGACATATTTTGTAAGGGCCACGGGCCCAAAGCAAGAGGCTATACCTGTTTAGGAGTATGAAGAAAAACTCCACAAGAATAAGGTATTCAAGAAGCATGCAGTGAAGAGGAATACTTGCAGTGGAGAATCCTATACAAATGAGATGGGAATTCAGGTCTACCCCTCCTTAGTGGTGTGACTGGTCAAGTGTATTAGCATTCTCCAGAGAAACAGAACAACAAGATATATATAAATGAATATGTGTCTGTTCTTTGAAGCCCTCAGTTCTGGTTTTTAAGACCTCCAGCTGATTGGATGAGGAGGCTCCTCACATTGCTGAGGGAAATCTCCTTTGTTTATTATAGATGCAATCAACTGACTATAGATGCTAATCTCACCTCTGAAAAACCTTCACAATAACAAGCAGGCCCATGGTAGAAAACAATTGGACCCCACAGCCTAAGCAGGTTGACACATGGAATTAATCATCATAGCAAGTTGCCTAGTATTTCTAATCTTTGGTTTCTTATCCCTAAATGAGAATAAAGATATCCACTGCATAGGGCTATTGTGCAAATTCAGTGAGAAGGTATGCAGGGAAAGCCTGGTTTAGAGAAGATGCTTGATACATTAGGATCCACATTGAGATAAATATGAAAGGATGGGAGAGATTTTGGGAAGCATGTATGAGAATATGGGTTGATCAGGTTTAATGAACCACCAGTGGAAAACTGAGGAAGAATTTCAATTTGCCTCTATTTGCATTAAGAATGACATGCTTTTACATTCTTTCCATTTAATTAGCTTTTTCACTTTTAGTGATCTTACAAGAGTCTGTAGTATCTGACTTCCACAGTATATGTTTATCTCCTAAGGTGAGGTCACTTTTATGGTAATATGTAGACGTTAGCTTGAAAGTGATTATAAACATGGTAAGTTGAATTGTGTTTGAAGAAACAGTGGTTGAGTGGGGATCAAGCAAATAAACAGAGAAACCGTTGCAATTATAGCATAAAAATGAATATTTTGGAGCAATGTTGAATGAAAATATTGACTGGGATATCAAAGTTCAATTTTGCATACATTGCTGAAGTTTATTTTTTCCATATACTCTTCCTACAGAGGTGTTAATTAATGCTGGCATTGAATCTTTGAAGTGAAGAGAGTTCATACTTTATAATGTCCAACTAGCTACAAAATGAGTGATGGAATGGATAGCTGAATATTTTTAAGGGCCAAGAAGCACCTTCCTTCGATGGCATCTAAAGCACTGTCCCAAATCAGGCTCCCAGGATCTTTCCTTCAACCATTGCTTTATCTCCTTGCACAAGACACTAGGATAACAGCATACAGCCCCAAAAGGAGAATCTTCACAATTTTCTTCAGAATGCCAAGTGTTACAGTGAACGATAAATAACCTTTCTGTTACAAGCAGCCCTTTCCCCCCACACTGGAACAAACTGTTCAACTGTCTTTGAATAAAAAGCCCACACATATATCAAATTAAACAAAATAGCATTGTTCCTAATACAGATCAGGCAGTCTTCCCAGACTCATGTCAGTAAAATTTCATAGCACTCCACACCATTGTGTAGCAGCTTTCTTTATGTTTGTTCTTAGACAAAGGAATGCAGAAAGATGCCACGTCCCCCATGCAGTTGAATGGAATAAAGGTCTGGCTAGGGATTTTGGTGGGGAGGAAAAAGCATGCAACACTGAAAACACAGGTGGAGACAGTACTACATAACCATATTAGGAACAATTAACCGGCAAGAAGCTATTTTGATTATTGCCAGAACAAATATTTTCGCATTTGATGAGGCATAACTCTGGATCGATGTTAATGAACCAGGAAGCTAAATGTGCGGTGTGTGTGCTGAGATGGGCTGGAGACAGTGGTGGACTGGGGCTACCTTGCACAAGCTCATGAGAGTCAACTATTAAATTTTCAGGATTTGCAAATGCTTTGTTATACACAGCCATTATTAAATATTAATATAAAATTATGGAAGTATACAATTCAATAAATTACATTAAAAACAAGGTGTTACTTAACACTTGCTCTTCATTATTTTACTAAATTTTATTAATGTCTATCCTCTTGAGATTAATTATAGCTACGTTGTCGATATGGTGGAAATACTATGTAAGAGTATGATAATTCATGTCTTTTCCCCATACGGCATTTCGCGATGTCACATCCATAACTTGGAACTGGCCAACACTAGAAACCGGGGTTATAGCTCCTCCCCCCACCCCTTTTAGAGCCAGTTGTTAAACATTTACCAGAACACCATTGAGTGAAAGCTCTTTGAGAACATCATACTACGGGGCTGAATGAGGTTTTGGGGAGGGACTGCCTTCAGTACTTCAAGGTCAAAAAGACTCGTCCATGTATTTATGATGTCCTGGAGTAGACTTTGCTCATTGTGCTGCCCTCCTTAAAATCCTGCTAAGGGACTGAAGTAAATTCATCCAGTCTGACGTCTCCAGTTGCTTTTGGGACACCAGGATGCAATCAAGGAAGATATTTATTATTAAGTTGAGTTGGTTTATTAGGAAATGTTTATATTCATTCTCATCGAGAATATTTTGTTATTCTTAATAAAAGTGAAATAAATTTAGACATAAATGTCAGTAACTGAACATCAGTGTAGCATAACAGTGTAGCTCACTGTTATTTTAGCCACCATACTTCCCATTCTTCATACACAAGCTTCCTGTTCTTGTCAGACTAAGGAGGTCGACTGGGTATATGTGAGCAAGTTTGGAAAATAGATGGTCCGAACTGATAAGTGGCATTGAATTCCATATTGGGGCTTTTGGACCACACGAGCTTCTCCAGGATTAAAGCTAAAAGTGATCTAATTTCCTATGGTATTGGTTGCAGGTTAAGACTCAGTGGGGGTTCATATGTTGTCTTGTTTTTCCAGAGCTTGCTTTCTTGCTGCTGGCAAAAACCTTGAGTGGGGCCTTTGGTAATTCTTTAGGAACTTCTGCTATTGGGAGCAGCCATCTAATTGCTTCCTCCACCAGTTCAATTTAATAACTGCATTAAGCCAATTAAGTTATAATAAAAATATTTCACATGATGTCCATGGCTGTTTCTGCCTAAGAATATGAATATATATGTATGCATGCATACACATATACACTAATAATATACTTTATACACATATAGAGAACATAGTATAATACATATATATTTGTGGGCATATATATATATATATATATATTAGCATACTTGGCACATACCCTATATGTATACATATAATATATGTATTATAAGTATACATACATACATATATATTTATGTACAGTATAATAAACTGAACAAATGCACTTTATGATTTAGGATATATATATATATGTATATGTGTGTGTATTCAAATAAAATATGTGTTTTGACCTGGAATATCTGGTCAGAACTCTTCAGATAATGTGTATGTCAGGACCAAAGCAGAATTTTTTCATTCAAGTAAACATATTTTTTAAACCACACAAGTACATCTATAAAAAAATCAGCATTTCTAATAGCTACCATATTATTTTGTGATTTTAAGCTACAAGAGTCCAGTAACTATTCTAAAATACTTCATCCAAGTGCCCTCTTTCTCCTTTGTCGGAGAGTAAATTCCTCTAAGAATGTCATGTGACCATACTATTTGGTTCTGTGCACAGGGCAATCTCTCTCAATCTTTAAATTGCACAACTGTCACATACAGTATACCTTGAGGATCAATCCCTTATGTCACAATATTAAACAATTATTTTTGGTTACACCATTGAATCTCAACTGCCTGAGGTGCCTCTTGTGTTCCAAATCAAGTCAAATTAAGAATGTATACACAAGTAAATTGAAGAAACAGATAAGTAGAAGCAGAAAAAAACCAATAGAAAGATTATCTCTGTAATGTTTCATTAAGCAACTTCCATTAGGAAAGGAAAAAAAAAATCATTAATGCTAACCCGTGTTTGAACTTAAAACACAAAATTCAAACTCTTTCACACAGTGTGTTTTTACAAGTAACCTATGCTTTTAATAGTCACTCTTTGATACATGACAAGTATCATCTTGAATTTTATGTGAACTGATTCACAAAAGTCATTCAGCAAATTAATGTAGTTTTGGAAAATTAACAGCAAAGTAGGCATGCCGCCAAATGTCTAATGACAAATTGAAGGGTTTGGAGATGTGTCTGTCTATTTGCAATATTGGAACTGTTTTCAAAACAAAAACACACTGAAAATGGTGCTGGCATGACAGGAGATGCAGTCATTATGCAATTTTAATTGACAAATAATTCCATTTTTATTTGAATAAATTCACCTAGCAAATAACTGTATTATCATCTATCATGTGCTACTGGTTTCCCTTCTCATCTCCTGCACCCTCTAATTTTGATGAATTTGATCAAAATGTCTCTGGCAGCATGGCTGTATCTGGCAAGTTAAGGAAAGGAGCACAGTGAATTGGGGGAGGGGTGGGAAGGTAGGAGGGCAGTGATTTGTCACAAGGATGAAGACTGTCCTTACCTGTTGTGCAGATGTTATGATCCTCCATTTATCTTTCAGCCTGAATAATCAGATATGGATGTGTTCTCTTTTTGCAATAAGGTGCTAAGCATTTCTCCAATTTAACTCAAGTATACAAGGGGTATATGTGTGGGGGTAGGGACTGAGAAAATTAGAAACCTTTATTGATCTACATATAATTAATCCTCAGATGTTGGCTTTACGCTCCAGCATAATAGCCTCAGTGTATGATAGCCCACTTTCACATAAGGAGCAGCTGAAATGCAAAATGATCACAAATATGAACATACTCTAGCTAAGGGCAGGTATTCCAATGGCAGCATTAAATATAAATACAATAGAGTATTGACATATTGTAGTAAGGTTCCCTCGCTATTAAAAGGCTTTGTTCTAAAGCGTATCTGTGTACACAATGAGATGATGAACACAGTGCATCACATAGCTAAATTTAATATATGCAGGGGTATGATGTTTGCAATGCATGCATTTCAGCAGGTCCCATTAGTGCGCCTTTCCCCTCCAGTGAAAACAGAATGAACCACAGCCCCTTCTGGTTTGCATAAAGCAAACAAAATTAGATTTGCTTTGCTGAATTGAAACCCGCTTGGGATTGTGAGCCTCTCTCGGGGACAAATTACTTCAAACAATCCCTTTGTACCATAACAAAATCAAAAAATTCAGGCCAATCAACATGGCTCAAAACCCTTAACACAAGAATTAATAATACAACCTAGTCTATTTTTATTGCTTCTGTGCTGCAGCTCCTTGTTTTAATGTAATTACACTTATTTGCCGTCCACATGTTAAGTAATCTTGCATATGTTAACTAATGCGACATAAAACAACTTTCCTAATTTTACCATTGCTACAAGCATTGTTCCCCCTGGAATAACACCCGAACATTGGACAAGTTGAACACTGATGTTATTAAATTAAATCTATTTTTAGACCCTAGATAAATGAATATAGACAAAATGTCAAACATTTCCTCACATAGGTGCAAACCCTGATTGACAATCAGATTAGTCTATTAAGAATATTGGTTTATGGAGTGTTATTCACTTGATAGCTCTTGGCTCTTAAAGCCTATTCCCCTGCCAAAGAGGAAGACACCTCCGTCTGTAAATATGGGATCTTTTAAATCAGGTATCTGGTCGGTAGCCATTTAAATTTAGCAGCTTGCCTTAGTATCAAGATGATATATATTCCTTCTACTCATAACACCCAAAAATCAGCAGAGGTTATGTTCCACTAAAACTTTAATCAGAACCACAAGTTTACTGACTTTTCAGGTTTGATATTTAGAATCTGGAATATCTTTTTTCCCACTGCTTTAAAAAATGTGTGGGTCAGATTGAATATGTAAGGACACAGAATCTTGGTCTTTGGAAATATAAAGCTATTTTTCCCATTGTCTTGTCCATCACAAACATAATCTCATTCCTAGGAAAGAAGAGTATTAAAACATTCATATATTAAGCAAGGTTTTGCTCATTGTTAAGATGCAGCTGTGTTTAACTTGAATGCGTTTCACCTGACCCTGAAAAAAATATCTGAGTGAAAAGTTGAAAAGAGATCTCTTTAAGCCTGGATTTATTTATATAATTATTGGATCATTTAGACACAGGCAACCTATCAATTTGGTTCAACAAATTGCCAATTCTGTCCAAAAAATCATCATTCTTATTATTTGTATTGAATAGATAAGTAAATATGATTGACAATTTCTCATCCTTCCTATCAGCTATGCATATTAAATCTGAATTTCTTATATATATAGACACACATATATGCATGTATGTATTCACATGCAATTATGTAAATCAGATGATTCATTAAGGGTCTCCTTGTATTAAATATTTCCAATTAGACATTTCCTTTTAAATATGGCAAACAATTTATCAAAATAGTAATTTTTATCCAAAGGTCTCAAATTAGGTCTACTGATGTATATATATATATTTTTTTCAGCAAATGTAGTCCTTAAAACAGGTAAAATTAGAATGCCTTTATATAAGGCACAACTGCTCCAGCTTCTTACCATTCCCTATTGTTTTATAATCAGGCCTTGGCTGACCTCTGAAAGCGCTTACACTTGAGACCCCTGACTAGTCATTTATATTGAAACAATTTATATAGTAGACAAAGTAACTGACAGAAGAGCATAAAAGTAGAATCAAGACACGGAGGATGCTCCATACAAGCAAAATCCACACCTGAAAGCTACATCGACTATTTTTTTAAACTTATTTTAATCCTACTTTAGAATATGTGTTGTGGTACAAGTGGAAGTGGGAAAAAGCAGTGCCATTCTAAGAGAAGACTCAAGGTCAGTGGATCACATTGGCATTCTATTTTAAAAGACCATTTTCCACTTCTTCCAGTCAAAATGTTAATAGCACTATTCTTTTAAAGAACAAGGGATGATGTCATTATTTTAGTTTTATTCATAAGCCAGGAATGCAAACTACCTTAGTTTTCTGCTATTTTTGCTTTCTATTATTTAGGTCTTCTATTAAGTCCTTGGATCAGTTCCCAACCTATTTTGATTCTAATTTGATTTGTATACCCCTGTCTTTCTCAGAGATACTTTAAAATCTTAAGATAAAAGAAAAGAAATTAGTTATATGTCGATGCCAGAGTAACAAGAGCAGGGATAGAAGATGAGTGAGCTGAGTTCAGCTTCAGAAAGAACAATTCAGTGATCTTACACCTACCCTCTCTCCTCCTTGCTCCCTCACCTCACAAATCAGTCTTTTGTTTTCCAGCCTTACTTCTGTGCCCCATTTCTTTCTACCACCAGTATAAAGGGCTCAGTTTAGGCTTCCAGCTCCCTCTCTTACAAGCTATAAGACAGGCTAAACATATTCATCTCTCAATCTATTGCTTTCTCTATCTCTGAAGTAATGATATTTGCCTTCAAATGATTTATCTAAACTGTGAGATTATCTCCTTTGAGAACTCTGCTGCTTATTATATATGCCACTATTTTTTCCTTGCTCATCCTCTGCCATCTCACCTTCCACTCTATTGCTCTTTTGTGTGTCTCTATCAGTTAGCCAGATGAAGAATTTTAGCCCAGCAAAAGTAAAGCGAGTACTCTCTTGGATGAAGTTCTGTTAGTCCTCAGCTCATTGATTTTGATTTTTGCTTTGTATTGTTGGTTTGTATTTTCTTTTTTTTTTTTGAGTCTGAAAAAGAGAAGAGGAAGCTGGTGTTGATCTAGTGTAAAGTTGATGGACTTGTTTGAGGTGCTCAAACTGTACAATCTTTAGAGTTTGCCTGACATTCATGCATGTATAGAACATCATCAGGGTCATGTGAAAGTGATATAAGGCAGGTGTGGAGATCCTGGGCTTGAAAAAGGTCAAATCAGGTAGATTTAAGGACATTTCCACTGCTTCATAGAAGAGCAAGTTATTTCACTTTGGTGGCATCATATACAGCTAATAATAGTACATACCTTGTAGGATGGTTGGAGGAATTAAATGAGAAAAACTCATGAACACAAGAGGCATGCAATAAATTGCAGCAATTTTATATTTAATTGTTATGTAAAGCACAGAGCATAGTACGAGGCAAATAGTAAGTGATCAATAAATGTTATTTCCAGTCACCCATTCTTCCTCAGTTTAACCAAACCAAACATTTGTTTAAAAAAATATTGCAGGAGACTCTTTTAATTTATAACCAATGTAAATTACTTTATCAAAGAATTTTTAACTTTCTAAATAAAGTCTCATATTGGAAAAATATTGATTTAAATAATTATAAAACTTATCAACAAAAGACCACAAAAAAGGTTAGCAACAGAATGAGTCATTAATTATGATACTAGAAGTAACTAAATGCATTCCTCGATCACAGAAATGCTCAGTGGATATTAAATTATTAATTATAAATAAGAAGAGTTGGGATGAACTTCATTGGTATGAATTAGGGCTGGTGTTTTTACTTTTGCTACATGGAAACTAGCCCCATTTCCTGCCAGAATAAGTCCTTTGATCCTTTCCTTCCTTTCTTGTAGGCAACTGCTCTCCTTCTTTCTTCCTGTACCATAAAAATAGAGTAATCAAGACATATTATTAGCATGAAGATGGATATAATAGAACAATGAAACAGAATAGAGGCCAGAAATAGATCCACACATATAAAGTCAAATGATTTTTTTTTACAAACTTACCAAGACAATTTAATGTGCAAAAGAACAGCTTTTTAATATATGGTAGAGTAACAACTGAATATCCTTATGGAACAAAGAAAAAGAATATTTACTTTACATTATACACAAATTTATCTCAAAAACTGATCATACACTTAAATATAAAAGTTCAAACAATAAAACTCCTAGAAGAAAATAGAGAAAAATTTTATGTCTTTGGGGTAAGGATTTCTTAGAGAGAAGACACAAATAAACAAATCATTAAAAAATTATATATTGGACTTCATTAAAATTAAAAAGTTCTTCAAAATACACCAATAAGACAATTTAAAAACCTGGAGTGAACCAGGCTTTGAAATACATGTATCTGTTAAAAGACTTGTAACCAGATTATAAAGAATTCTTACAACTCAATAAAAATACAGCTAACCCAATTAGAAAATGGGCAAAAGATTTAAACAGCTGTTTCACAAAGGAAGACATACAAATGACCAGTAAGCACATGAAAAATGCTCAGTATGAGGGAAATGTATTTTAAAACCACAATGAGATACCACTACACACTACTAGAACAACTAAATTAAAAAGACTGTCCATACCAGATATTGGTGAGGTTGCAAAGCAATTGGAACTTTATACACTGCTGGTTGCAGCATATGCCATATTTAACCTATGACCCAACAGTTTTACTACCAGATATTTACCAAGAGAAATGAGAACGTATGTCTATACACAAATGTTCTTAAAACTTTTATTTATAATAGCCCAAATCTTGAAATAACTTTAAATGCCCGTTGGGGCATAAATGAATTAACAAATCACATGGTATATCCATACAATGGAATACTACTCGTCAATAAAAAGCAACACACATAGATGAATCTCAAAAAATCATGCTCAGCAAGAGATGCCAGAAAAAATGCAGTTGCTACTGTATGATTCCATTTATGTGACATTCTACAATAGGCAACTCTAATCTATTGTGATAGAAAGCAGACCAGTGGTTGCCCAGGGCTGGGGCTATAGAGGGAAGGATATTTGGGGATGCAGAAATATTTAGATACTAGTTGTGATGGCAATTACTGGATTGTATAATGTTGTCAAAACTCACCAAAGTTATATTTAAAATGGGTGCATTTTACTGCGTGCAAATTATACTTCAATAAAGTTGATTTTTTTAAAAGTCAGTAATGCTTGCAATATTGGACTGTTGGGCTACTACTCCAGTATTGTTATTTATTTTTTATTTTTGTAATAATAAACTTTATTTTTAGAGTTTTAGATTATAGAAAAGTTACATCAAAAGTATAGCATATGCACTCACAAACAACAGAATTCTTGTCTCTTGGGGAAAATCACAATTTGGAGTTTCCAGTGCTAAAATCATGATTTGGAGTTTTCATGATCGTTTTAGAAGTTTGCTTCTAAATTTAGGCTCTAGCCCTGGCTCTGTAATTTATTTTCCTTGGTACCTTGGCGAGTCAGTTAACTTCATCAGGCCTTATTTTCCTCCTCTGTGGACTGAGAGGACTGGACAATATTCAGATTTAATGAAAATTTATTTAGCACATACTCTGAGCCACGCACTATGCTAAGGGGGCTTCTTATACCTCATCTTATTCAACCACTGCTTTGAAATTTCCCTCTAGCATTAAAATAATAAGGTTTTAGGATTTTGGACTTTTTCATTTTCAATGAAAATTGCCTCTACTCAAAAATGTTAGCTTGTATTATATTACCTACCAATCCTGCTCACAAGCAGAGCACTTCAAAACTTTATTATGAAGGTACAAACCTGATTCAATGTTGAATATTTTCTCCCTTTTCAATTCAACACCCATAGTTTGAGGGGATAAACTTTCAAGTTTTCAAACAAGATCCAAATAAGCTTCAACTGCCTGAACCACAGAATTCTCCCATGGACAGAATCCCACTACTGATAAATTCAACTTCAGGGTCTGGGGCTGGAGGAGAAGCCTACTTAGCAAGTTCAGGGCTTGAGAAGCTTCTTCAGGAAGTGCCTAATTATTGCAGCTGGGAAGGGTGATAACCCACAAGACTTGAAAAATGTAAATAATTTTGTTGCCCTTCCCTAGGCATTTCTTCCAAGGAGGGGGATTAGAGAAGAACTTTTGGAAACAGAACTATTTTAAAGAAAAAATGCACTACTGTACTGAACAGAGTGATATAATAGGATAATTATAATATAGGGAAATGAGTTCAGTGTACATAAAGAGATGGCAATTAAGATTTTAAACTTTTGTTACTTCTGGACTAGAACCTCTTGGTTTTCTCTTTTTAGATTTATGCCTGATGTTTTGTCTCCTTCAGTCTGTCTTTTTATACCAGAAGCCTCAGCCTACCCTATTCATCTGGCTTGCCTTCTGCATTTTCTTCCTCGGTTTGTCCCTTGTAATACTTTGTAAGACTCCCCTGTTACATTAGTACTATCTTCTCATTGAGAAAATAAGAAAATACAGATAACCATAAAGAAAACCACACACTCATAGGAAAAGCAGCACGTACATGAACACACATCCCTCTTTTTGGAATTTCCCTACCCTGCAGAATTCGGATTTGCCAGCCCTCCACAGTCATGGTCCAGCTATGAAACAACAGATCATTCTTGCTCTGATTCACTTCTTCCTGATGGATACTTGCCTCAAGCAGACACTGCCATCTGCACTCTGTGCTGCAGGGCTCCTCCAATGCCCCAAGATGGTGAGAGTTTGTTCAGGCAGCTCAGCAGGGAGTTGGAGGCACCCGGAAGTTAAAAGCCCTCAGACAAACTCCAATCAATGGGATATGGGAGCTAGTGGATAATGCCTCTGTCTCTCATTCTTCAGGAGGAAAATTTGGGGAGTCACTTTCTACACTGCTCTTGTGGTCCTGGTGAAACCTAACCTTTGTTACCTACAGTTGCAATAATAATAACGTACCTTTATATACATACATATTATATGTATACATTTTACCCTCTCTTACTCTTCGTGGTGGTTCATGCCTTCTCTCTTTGGAATCAGCTCCTTAATAAACTACGTAACGCACATGCACGCAAAGATATCATTGTCACTGCAATAGATGTTTTATTATGAACATTTCTAGGCTTTTTTTTTTTTCTATGTACGTTTACATACAAATAGAAAAAAAATAACAATGGCACTAACAGATGGTTCAGGGAATAAAATAGAACTTAAAAAAGTAGAAAATCTCCAAAGAGTTTCCTTGGAGAGATATGAAAAGATATTAGATCCATAAAATAATAATGAATGTTGTAAATAAACTACAATCAGAGGACAGGACCTTTGGGAAATTTAAAATATGATTGGCAAAGCAAATAATTTAAACACAAGGTTTGGAAGATAAAGTTGAAAAAGTATTTCAGAAAGTTGAGCCAAAAGGCAAAGAGATGAAAATATGAGAAGAAATAAGAGACATCCAGAATGTCTACTGCTATATGAATGGGAGTTTAGGGAAAAAAGAGAATATGGAAAAGTAGTGGGTGGGAAATTATAAGAATCATTCATTCATTTAGGCATTCCTACTTAAACATGTTTTAGGTGCTGGAAATACAGCAATGAACTAAATAGTCAAAATTACCACTTTCATGGAGCTTATATTGTGGGAGGTAGGGGAAAAATAAACAAAAAACAAAAAATTAGTTAAATGTATCATAGTTAGATAGTGATTAGTGCTATGAAAAAAAATAAAGCAGGTGAGGGAAAGAGGAGAGCTAGGGGAAAAGTGGAGAAGTGTTGCAATTAAAAGAATTATCATCAGGTAAGTCCTTATTGATAAGGTGATATTTGAACTAAAGGGGATGAGAAAATGAGGCATGCAGATTTCTGGGGAAAGAGTTTCAGGTAGAGGATTCAGCAAGTACAGAAGCCCCAAGGTGGGAGAAAGCTGAGTATATTCAAGGAACAATGGAGCAGAGTGGAGTGGAGTGTTCAAGGGAGAGGTTATAAGAGATGCGCATAATAAGGAGTCAGATTTTTTAAGGCTGTGTACCCCATGGCACAGACTGACATTTAATCCGAGTGAGATGGAGATCCATTGTACAGGTTTGAGTCAAGCAACTTTAATGTTGCACCAGGATCATTGTGTTAAGAATAAACACAGCATTGGACCCACCCAGGACAACTAACAGGGAGGTGAGGATGGACAACCACCATAGCAAAGAACCGAGAGAGTCTACAACTGCAAGCAAGAGAGTCCCATCCATCAGCCATACGGGATCAAAGCCCCCTCTAAATTAGAGGTAGAGTAGGCATCACCATCCCAGAATCCTCAGGATTGGGGAATAAAATATGGACTAGAGTGGACTTACTGGTGTTCTACTATAGACTTATTGTGATTCTAGCAATGGAAGAAATTATATCATTGATGTGGAGACAGTGGCCACTGGAAGTGCTGAAATCAGGAAGAGGGAAAAAGAGGTGCAATATGGGGGCACTTTCGGGACTTGGAATTGTCCTGAATGACATTGCAATGACAGATACAGGCCATTATATAACCTGCCATAGCCTACAGAATTGAGTGGGAGAGAGTGTAAACTACAATGTAAACTATAATCCATCCTTAGTGGCAATGCTCCAAAATGTGTTCATCAATTGCAATGAATGTAATACACTGATGAAAGAAGTTGTTAATGTGGGGAAAAGTGGGAGGTGTGGGGAGTGGGGCATATAGGAATGAATCCTTATTTTTTTTATGTAACATTTTATGTAATCTAAGTATCTTTTAGAAAAAATAAAAAATAAATTAAAAAAAAAATAGAAGGGGGATTAACAGGGAGACCAATTAGAAGACCTTGGCAATAAATCTGGTGAGAAATGCTGGCCAGACCATGGTGGTAGTTGCTGAAGGATTGATTGTGCATGGGATGTGAAAGAATGAAAAGAGTCAAGAAGACTCCAAAGTGTTTGGCATAAAGGATGTAGTTGTCATTAACTGAGATGTGGAAGACTGTTGAGTAAGTTGGTTGGTTTGGTGCAGATTTTGTTTTGGACTTGCTTACTTTAAGATACCTGTAAAAGAATTAATACAGACCCCAGTTTTCTTTGCTTCTTCCCTTTTTATTTTCTGTCTTCTTTTTTTCTGCTCTTTTTCTTTTCTACCTTATCATCTTCAGAACCTAAACTGGCATTAGGCAGTTAAAAAGTGACCCACAAGGCTTACAAAGATAGGTGTTAAAAGGACTGTTCTGATAGTTGCCCAAATGGGATTGCAACAATGATCCAGAGCAAGATACTTGAAACACTTAACGTCTCCAAACCATTCCAACCTTAAGTTATGCATCAATTACACATTAAGAAACTTGCAACCTGGGGCAAGACCACAATCACATACCTATCTCTCCTCCTTGTCTTATAAAAACTCCAGTCTTGGTTTGGCTCAGAGTCACCTGATCTTAAGGTGCTCCTTGAACTACATTAGACTTTCACCTCTATTTAAGTTCCTTTAACTATTTGTTTCCTTGACATGACTATTAATGCATCCAAGTGGACATGTGGAATAGGCTATAGGTTGTATGGATATGATTTCACAGGAGATATCTGGAATGGAAATAAAAATGTAGAAGTTGTCAGAGTACAGATTACCTTTAAGGCCATGAGACTGAATGACATCACTGATAAAGCAGTTTCATAAAAAGTCGAGGTCCAAGGAGTGAGACTTAGGCTTCTGACACTAAGAAGTTTGGAGGATGAGATAGGCTAGAGGAAAAGATATTGAGAAGGAGTGGACAGTGAGGTATGAGGAAAATCAGGAGAATATGGTGTCCTGAAAGTCAAGAAGAGAAGGCATTGCAAGAAGGAGAGACTGAGAAAGTATATTAAGTGCTGCTGATAGGTCACATAAGAAGAGATGGAAGAACTTGCTATTGAATATGACAATGTCAAGGACATTAGTGAAACTGGGAAAAATAGTTTTGAAAGAGTGGTGGGTTCAAAGCCCAATGGATGTGTTCAAATCTATTAGAAGGAGAGAGAATGGAGAAAATGACTATGGATGGTTCATGCAAATGGGTTTGAGTATCAAAAGGAGCAGAGAAATGGGACCACAGCTGGAAGAGATTTACATATTTATTGATTAATGATATTATCCATTAGAGAAGGAAAAATGATAATGTAAGATACTTTAGGAGAGAGAGGGGGAAATTGCTAGGGAAATGTCCTTGAGGTATAGAGGAAATGAAATCTCATGAACAGTGGGAAGCATGGCCTTAGCCACGAGCTCAGTCTATCCATAGTAAAAGGAAAGAATGCAGAACTTTGGGGCACAGATGTTGACATATGTGGAGGTGGGAAATTGTAGAAGTACTTGTTTGCTTGCTTCAAGGTTTTCAGTGAAATAGAGAGCAAGAACATGAGCTGAGAGTAAAGGTGATTTGCAGAATCAGCCACCCCAGATCCATGTATTTCTCTTACTTTCTGGCCTGAGGCAGCCCTAGCAAGGACCTGCATTATTTTCAAGGTCGGTGCTACTGTGGGCACTGCTACAGCTTACAGTTTGACACAGACAGGTCCATTCTGACAGTGCTTGACTTATGCTTACTCTGAAAGCCTCTCATGACTTGGTCCTGTGCTTCTCTGTTGCTTTTGAGGCACAAGACATGGTGGTATCAGTTTGTTGCCCTCAAATGTGCACACCCTTATCTTGCATCTGAGACACGTGTTCTGGATGCTGCCCCTGCTGTGTTGGACTTACTTCCCCTACGGCAGCTGCTAGTTGGTGCAACCAGGAAATACAGTGGTGTCAATGCCCTGTGGAAAAAAAATTGACCCATGGGAGGTGGGAGACAGTAGAAAATCAATCAATCAACTGTGCTTGTCACAACGCTGTGGCCAACTTGATAACATACTCTGATATTTTTGCTCTCCCAGTCACACTGTCTCGAATACTTTCGCCTCACTCTTGCTCCCCAGGACCACATTCCTCAAATAAAATTTTTCCATTAAGCTGTTGCTTCAGGCTATGTTTTTTATGGAGTCTAGGCTAAGAAAGTAGTGAAGATATTGACTGACTGAAGAAAAAGGAAAAGCTTGAAAATTTTTGTCTTAGGAGAGTGAGGGAGTTAATGGCCCCAGGAATTGTAGCATGATGCCTGGAAGCATTATGGATCCATATGAGGCCATTGATAATGAATTGAGTGAGATCGATGGGCATACTTGTTTGTTTCTCCAACCACATCTAGCTCTGTGGTTGGAGAAGCAGGGTGGGCAGGCAATTGATTCTAATCCGAGTTGGAAGTTTTGGTGGGAGACAACAAGGGAGTTGAGAGTATATGCAAGGGAGTGATTATAATGATCAACAATGGTATCTGAGCTAAGGAAGGAATTAAGTGTGGATATGAGAAAGGTGAGAGTCATGATTATGTGGTAGGATCAAAGGATTGTGGAGTTGGGTGATTGTTAGAATTGAGATAAAAAGGGGAGTGAGCTATAATGATTGAAGGTAGTGATTGTATAATAGGATCTTAAAGTTGATATTATAGGAGGTTCCAATTTTTGAAATGACCATGTCTAGGATATGTCCATGGGAATAAGCAGTTGAAAAGGGTCCAAGGAAATGATTATCAAAAGGATCATCCCTATAGATACTGAAGTGATCAAAACTATGGCAACGATAATATTAGAGTAAATGTAAGTGACCCAGTTATACCTTCAAACTGTTAGGAGTTGGTGGATAACTGCAACAAGGAAGGTTAGGGAGAATAACATCTGGGGAATGGGATTCAAAGCTGGAGGTTGTTAGGGAGAAGGCAAGAATTATCTGGAAGTAGCAATGAGGAGTATGGAAGACGATGACTCCAGTTTTGAGTCTCAGCAATCTGAAGCATGTGGGAGACGAAATATCACCCTTGGGAGAACTTGAGGAAATGCAGTTTTTTCAGAGGAGAACCATATTTCATAAAGATGGATGGTGAAGAGAGTGTTTAAAGACAAGGTCAAATATATGGGGTATTTTGCTGGTGACTGACTATGAGTGCCAGAGAGCAAAGTGGGAGAATTTCAGAAATTAGGGAGAGGAGGAAGATGGAGAGAGAAAAGGAGATGCTCCAAATCATATGTAGATTACCATGTGGGAGACTGATGAGCAATAAATCTGGATGGCCCCAGAGATTCATTTCCTGCCATCATTTGGTGGCCCAGCAGACAGCTGGCTCAACATGACTGTGCTGGAGTGTGGAAGGACAGAGAAGATTTTGGTAACTGTGCCCAGGGTTATCTCTGTGCACCCTCAGAATGCTGCTCCTTGGCTTAGAAACCCTTTGAAGAATTTCTTATTTCTTAGAGAAAATAGACATTTTCTACCCTTTCTCAGGCTAACCTATAAATATGAATCATGATGTGTGGACAAGGTTTGTTCTTGCTCTTGGATATTCCCAGTTGCACATCCAGCCTAAGGCTGATAAAGGACCCTCTCAGCTAGAATGTTGGCCATGGAGCATGTAGAACATCTTTGCCTAGATAATGTTAAGAAGTAATGTGAGTTAGAGTGAATGTGTGCTTGTAGCATTTCCCCCAATAAACCCCATATTATAATCCATGGCTCTAACAGTGTATGCATGTGTGACTTCTTTGCACAATGGATATGAAGAGTAACCTGGGAATTCTCAGCTTCTTTTGGTGACTGAGAGGGATATGTAGCAAAATGAGATTAGACCTAATTGTACAAGGCAGAATGTAGTGGGAAGGCTGTGAGTGTTTTGGTGCAGGGGCGATTGGGAAGGTTGGGGATCTCACCAGGATCAATCAAAGTTATGCTATTCCTCTTGAATCTTCCAGATGGAGAATTGTGGGCTGAGGAAGAGGCATTATTATAACTATTTCTTTCCAAAACTGATAGCACTAGTCATCAGATTGAAATGGCCCACCAGGTACCTGGTTCAATGAATGAAAAATGGATGCATCTAAACATGATACTTTGATATCAAAAATAAAGAGAAAACTGTAAAACCTTCTAGAAAGGGAGGAGAGTAATAAAGGAAAAATAATTGATCAGGAACACTGGAAACTGGAACTCAATTGAGAAATATCTTCAAAGATTTGTTAAAAATATATTACAATCTAGAATTTTATAATCAGCCAAATTATAACTTGTCTGTAAAGACAGAAAAAAGCAATTTTGAATACCTAGGACATTTACTTCTGGCACACCATTTCTTAAGAAGTTACTTGAGGGTATGTCCCAATAAAATATGTGAGAAAATTTAAAAAAAGGAAATAGTGGATCTAATCCAGAAAAAGAAGAAGTGGAAATTGCAGGATGCTATTGAGTAGCAGGCATAGATAGGGATAAGCTTAGGTAAGAATTTAAGACTCCACATGGGAGGGCTTTAGGAATATGTGGGAGTTGTGATACTGTCTTTAAAAATTTTGAACAATTTAAGGAGAAAATGAAGTCAAGAAATGTGTTAAGGAATAAAAAGAACAATGAAAAACAAGAAGAACAAAAATTGCAAGAAAGGGAATGTATTTAGAGTAAAGTATTTTGGCTGCACAATGAAAAATATTAATATATTCATTAAAATGTAAATTCTGATTATTGTTTTTCATATTTTAGTATCAGACTATATAACCAAGCATCCTTAATTTAACAAAGTAAAACTGAGAAGGCTGCAGACTGGAAATGTACCACAAGTAACAGCTTTATCTCACAAACTAGGAAGTAAAGAGATACCATCTATAGTTGATAAAATATGAAGAATGTTATAAATTACAATGTAAATGTATAAAAACCATAGTGACATAACTTTATTTGAAGAAAGAGGAGTAGAGCTGGGGTGATATACACGAAGTCAATTCTCATCTTTCAGAACAGAAAATCATTTGATAATATCCAAAATTGATAATTGAAAAAAAATTGGTTCTTTTAAGATTTGAAGAACAAAAAATAAAGTATGTATAAGAATTAGGCATGACTCCAATTGAGAAGTAGGACCGAGGTATGGCAAGGAGCTTATAGCTTTTCATTATGAAATCTTCTGGACTGTTTGAGGTTTTTGTTTTTGTTTTTTTCTTTCCAAAAAATGGAATTTGTTTCTTAAGATTTTTAATTATTAAAAATAATTTTTTTTTTCAGATTTCTTCTTCCCACTCACTTAATTAATATTGTATTAACCAACAAAGTCGTATTTCACTAAGTGCCAGATAGGGGTGGTGGCCACTTGTTCGAGCACCACGGGGGCCAGGTGTGGTGTCTGAAGGCTGAAGGAGGCATTGACCTGAAGGATCCAGGGAGTGCAGCCTGATGGCCTAGGGAGCCCATATTTGTCCAGAAGACCAGTGCAAAATTCTCTTTTATAGAGTATGGGGCATGGCTGTTATCTGTCAGAGAGTCTAATGTCTACCTTTCACAGATACCTCCATAATGAATTAGATGATGTTAATAAAACATTATGGAATTCCTCCAGAGAAAAATATCATATTTCATAAGCTACATAAATATTATAACAAGAGGCTAAAACACATTTAGCTATCATTTTGAATTCTCTAAATTGCCTTTGGGTGCCTTTTGACCAAGAACCAGATATTGATTTTTTTCCAACTTTCCAGATTCTGTTTTGGTTAAGAAACCACCAAGTAAATTCAGCTTTCCCATTTTAGAACAGTTTTAGTTAACAAGGATAGTACAAAGAGGTCCCACATACTCTGTACAGAGTTTCCCTGTTTTTCACAACAAATGAACCAATCTTGATTAATTGCTATTAACTGACATCTGTATTTATTCAGATTTCCTTAGTTTTTACCTAATGTCCTTTTTCAGTTCCAGGATCCCACCCAGGACACCACATTATATTTAGTTATCATGTCTCCTTAGGCTCCTCTGGACTGTGACAATTTATCAGACTTTCCTTATTTTTGACCTTGACAGCTTTGAGGCATACTGGTCAGGTATTTTGTAGAATGCTCTTCAATTGGATTTTGTCTAATATGTTTCTCATGATTAGACTGGGGTTATGTTATGGTTTGGGGCACAGAGTTAAAGTGCCATTTCCATCACAGCACATCTAGAAGACATACTATCAACATGATTTATGACTGTTGATGTTAACCTTGATCACCTGGCTGAGATAGTGTTTGTCAGATTTATCCACTTTAAATTTACTTCTCTCCCCTTCCATACTATACCTTTGGAAAGAAGTCACTATGCATAGCCAACTGTTAATGAGTGGGAAGTTATTCTCCACTGACATAAATTTTTTGGAATTCTTCTGCACAGGAGTCTTGTCTATTCTCAACCACTTATTTATTTATTCAATTATTTATTTATATTAGTATGAACTCATGCATATTTAGTTTATACTTTGGCTTATAATCCAATACTACTTTATTTATTTTATTTCTTCAGTTGTTCTAGGGTTGGCTGTTGGGAACTATTTCAGTTGGCTTCTATGTTTTACCAAGGCCAGGGTGCTGGTAACACTCCTTGCTAATGGGTACATTACTTTTAGACTCTCTCAGCTAACAGAACTAGGGAATATACGTGTATAGTAACCTTGTACATATGCATATCGATAAATATGTTGGTATGTATATCAATCTGTTTCTATATTAAACTAAACATGCATTGATACTGTCTCCCTGCTCTAATCCTGTACTTTATGGATCATTTTAGCTTCCTACCCTCCCTGCTTCTCTGTAACCTCCCATTCCAACAGTTAGAAATCAGGTCCCCACTCCCCTCAAGCCTTTTAATTAATTGCTCAATTCCAGTGTACACATACATATAGTGGTTTCAGAATTGTCAACCCATCCCCACCCAGTGAAAATGGCATTATTTTCTAGAGTTGAAACAGTACTTATATACGGTTCCTTTTATCTTTAGTCTTATAGTCTCCACTCATTTCCAAAGTTAATTAAGTCAGCACATACTCTTCATTTCCTTTAGTGAGGTTATTTTATACATTTGTGATACAGTTAGATTCTATATTCCATTTTGGGATCCCCAGATCTCCTAAATGATTTTGAAACATTTACATACATTAAGGTTTTATTCTTTGTGCTGTAAAATTCTATGGGTTTTGGCAAATGTATAGTATTATGTACCCAAAATTACAGTATCAGACAGAATAATATCATCACCCTAAAAATATTTTAATCACCCTATGCTCTACTTATATAACCCTGACACTCCCCCAAATCACTGATCTATTTACTCTCTCTACAGTTTTGCTTTTACCAGAGTGCCATATATCATATTGTATGTAGCATTTCATAATGGCTTCTTTTCACTTAGCAATATGCATTTAAGATTCATCCATGTTTTGTGTGGTTTGATAGCTCATTCCTTTTTATCACGGAGTAGTAGTCCACTGTAGGGATGTGTCAAAGTTTCTTAACTTTTTTTTTTTTTTTTTTTACTTATTGAAGACATCTTGGCTGTTTCCAGTTCTTGGAAATTAGAAAAAAGTTTCATCCAAGTTTTTGTGTGAATCTAAGTTTTCAAATCAGTCGAGTAAACACTTAGGGACATGGTTACTGGATCATATGTTAAGACTATGCTTAGCATTGTAAGAAACTGCCAAACTGTCTTCCAAAGTGATTGTACCATTTTTCATTCCTATCAGGAAGAATGAATTCCTGTTGCTTGCATCCTCACCAGCAATTGGTAATGTCAGATTTTTGTGTTAGTCATCCCAATAAGTATGTAGCAGTATCTAATTTTTGTTTTAATTTGCATTTTTCCTAATGACAAATGATGCTGAGAATATTTACATATATTTATTTGCCATCTGTATATTGTGTTTTGTGAGATGTCTGTTCACAGCTTTGGCCCATTTAAATTGCATTGTTTCCTTATTGCTGAGTTTTAAGAGTTCTTTGTATATTTTGATAAAGGTCCTTTATCTGATCTATGATTTGCAAGTATTTTTAATGTTTTCTCCCAGCAGGTGACTTGTCTTTTTATTCTCTTAACAGTGACTTTTGCAGAGCAGAATTTTCTCATTTTAATAAAGCCAAATATTTTTTTCTTTCGTGGATTGTGGTTGTGGTGTTCTAACTAAAAATTTATCACCAAATTCAGTGTCTGGTAGCTTTTCTTCTGTATTTTCTGCTAGAAATTTTACAGTTGTGCATTTTACATTTCTGTGATTCATTTGAGCTAATTTTTGTACAAGGTAGAAGGTCTGCGCCTAGATTCTTGTTTTTCTTTTGCATACCGATGACCAATTGTTCCAGCACCACTTGTTGAAAAGACTATTCTTTTTCCATTGAATTGTATTTGTGCCTTTGGAAAAATCAGTTGATTACATTTATGTGGATCTGTTTCTGGGCTTTCTATTCTGTTCATTGATCCGTGTTATTCTTTTTGCCAAAAACTGTGCTGAATTGATTACTGTTAAAATAGGATAGTGTGATCTTTTACTTCTTCAGTCTCATGTTGGCTCTTCTAGGTCCTTTGCCTTTCTCTATAGATTTTGTAATAGGTTTTTCAATATATACAAACAAGATTGCTGGGATTTTGATTGGGATTTTGTTGAATCTATAGATCAATTTGGGAAGAATTAACATTGTAACAATATTGTGTCTTCCAATTTGTCAAGACAGAATCTTTTTCCACTTATTTAGCTCTTCTTTGTTTTTTAGTTTTACAAGTGTTTTATAGTTTTCCACATACAAATCCTGTACATATTTGTTAGATATTTGCCTAAGAACTTTACTTTTGTTTGGTACTATTGTAAATGTTATCCATTTTTTATATTTCAAATTCCAGTTTTTCATTGTATATTAACTTTTGTATAATTAACCTTGTGTCCTGTGACCTTGATGCTTTCACTTATTAATTCCAGGTATTCCTTTTGTAGATTCTTTGGGATTTTCAAAATAGGCAATCAGGTCATTCATGAATAAAGACAGTTTAGTTTCTTCATTTCCAATATGTATACCTCATATTTTTTTTCTTATCATACTAGGTAGGACTGCCAGTATGATGTTGAAAAAGAGTAGTGAAAGAAGACTCCAATATTGGTCTTATTCCCAATATTAGAGGGGGAACATTCAGACACTCACCAGGAAGTATGCTGTTAGCCAAAGGTTTTCTATACATACCATTTAGTAGGTTAACAGAGTTCTCCTTCTATTTTTTTCCGAGATTTTAAAAATATGAATGAATGCTGAATATTGTCGAATGTTTTTTTCTGCATCTATTGATTTGATGGATTTTTTTTCCTTATTCATCATGTGTGCTGCTTTGAGTCTTTTGTGGACCCCAGAAAATTATATCCTTAAGCTAACTCATTCCTGTGTATGTGACCCTATTGTATGTGGGACTTTTTGTTTAGATTATTTTTGATTAGATCACTTCAGTTAAGGGCCTTTGATTAGATTTCAGACACAGGGTTGATCCTAATCTTTTTACTGGAGCCTTATGGAAGTGGAACTCAGAGAGAACAAAGCTGCCACTTTACCCTGCCATGTGAGAGAGGACTCCAGGATCCCTTACAGCTGCAGAAAGACAGTGAAATGGGGAAAGGCTGAGAGAGAGGCTGGAGGCTGGAAACAGTGTAGCAGCCAGAAGATTAAGAAATGAGGCCCTGGGAGAAACGATTCATATGCCTGATCGCCCACAGCTGAGCTTGGTGAGAAAATGAGCCTGGAGGAGAAGGCACAGACTGGCTGCCATTTTGCCTTGTCACATGGCAGGAGGACAGGATCAGTGGAGCAGCCAACCTGTGGTGAGACAGAGCATGTCTGATGATGCCTTGATATGGACATTTTCATAGCCTTGAAACCGTAAGATTTTACTCCAATAAATTCCCATTATAAAAGCCAACCTATTTCTGGTATTTTTGCATTAGCAGCATTTAGTAAACTAAACCAGCATGTTAATATAATGATTTACGTTATTGATTAGTGAATGTTGAACCAGTTTTACATTTGGATATCTTATCCTTTTAAATATTTCTATATTTTATTTGCTAATATTTTTTTAAGGATTTTGTGTCTATATTCATGAGGGATATTGGTCTATAATTTTCATTTCTTGTAATGTCTTTAGCTGGTTTCAGAATCAGGACAATGCTGACTTTATAGAATGAGTTGGGAAGTATTTTCTGCTTCTATTTTCAGAAGATATTATGGAGAATTTATATTATTTCTTCCTTAAATATTTGGTAGAAATCACCAGTGAAACTACCTGGAGCTGGTAACTTCTTTGGGGAAAAAATTTAAATAATCAGTTCAATTTATTTAATAGACATAGAACTATTCAGGTTATCTATTTTTCCTTCTGTGCATTTGAGTCATTTCCTTGTGTGTCTTTCTAGGAATTGGTCCATTTCATCTAAATTATCAAATTATGGGTATAGAATTGTTTGTAGCATGCCTTTATTATCCTTTTAATATCCATGGGATCATTTCTGACATTGGTAAATTGTGTCCTTTATTTCTTGATTATTCTGGTTAGAGGTTTATCAATTTTATTGATCTTTTCAAAGAAGCAGTTTTTTATTTGGTTGATTTTCTTTACTACTTTCCTGCTTTAGATTTTTTTGAGTTTTGCTCTATTTTTTAAATATATCCTCTCTTTTGCCAATATTAGTCTTTATTTTCTCTTCTTTCTCTAACTTCCTAAGGTATAAGTTTAGCTTGTTGATTTTAAATCTTTCTTCGTTTACATGCTTCTTCCTTCATTTATGTTCTTAAATGTATGTATTTAATATCATGAATTTCCCCCTAAGCACTGCTTTCACTGAATTCCACAAATTTTGAAAAGTGTTTTTGTTTTCATTTAGATCAAAATATTTCTTAATTTTTCTTGAGAATTTTTCTTTGATGCTTGGTTATTTAAAAATGTGTTGTTTAATTTCTTAATATTTAGGGATTTTCCAGCTATCTTTCTGTTATTTTCCCCAGTTTAATTCTGTTATGATCAGAGGACAGGCTTTCTGTCATTTCCATTATTCTAAATTTGTTGTGGTGTATATTATATCCCAAACTGTGGTCTCTTTAGAAAAAATGTTTCATGTGAACTTGGAGTATTCTATAAAAGTCAGTTAGATCAAGTTGACTGTGAGTACTGATCAGGTCATTTATATCTTTACTGCTTACTTAATCTGTCAATTATTGATAAAGGTGTATTGAAGTTTCCAACTATAATAATGGACTTGGCTATTTCTCCTTACAATTCTATCAGTTTTTGCTCATGTGTCTTGATGTGCTGTTGTTAGGTACATATACATTGAAGGTTGTAGTGTTTTCTCAGAGAACTGACCCCTTTATCACTATATAATGCCCCTTTTTTCTTGTTCTTAGCTCAAAACATTGCTTGTTCTGAAGTCTACCTTGTCTGAAATTAATACAGTTACTCCAGCTTTCTTTTGATTAGTGGTAGCATAAGCTATTTTTCTACCTCTTTCCTTTTAACTTATCTGAGTTTATGTTTAAGATAGCTTTTTCACAGAAAGTATATAGATGGGTCATATTTTTCTGTCCATGTTAACAATCTCTGTCTTTCACTAGGTGTGCTTAAAACATCATTTTTAAAGTGACTACAAATATAGTTGGATTAGCATCTTTGTAACTGCTTTGTATTCATTGAATGTTCTTTTTCTTCCTTTTTTTTGGTTTTAATTAAGTGTTTATATGAATCATTTTATTTTCTGATTACCTTTTATAATTCTCTTTTAATAATCTTTAGTGGATGCCCTAAAATTTACAATATACATTTTTAAATGAATGAAGTTCACCGTCAAATAACAATATAGTGCTTTATTATTGTATTTAAAGATTTTATTTATTTCTCCCCTCCCCACCCCCGTTCTCCCTTGTTGTTTTGCGCTCACTGTCTGCTTTCTCTGCATTCTTCTGTGTCTGCTTGTCTTCTCTTTAGGTGGTACTGGGAACTGATCCTGGGACCTTCTGGAGTGGAGAGAGGCGCTCAATCTCTTGAACCTCCTTAGCTCCATGGTCTGCTGTGTCTCTTATTGTTTCTTTCCTGTGTCTCTTTTTGTTGCATCATCTTGCTGTGTCAGCTCACCACTTGGGCCAACACTCTGTGCCACCCAGCACTCTTGCACGGGTCAGTGCTTTGCGTGGGCCAGCATTCCACGTGCCAGCTCTCTGTGTAGGCCAGCTTACTTTTCACCAGGAGGCCCTGGGAATCGAACCCTGGCCTTCCCATATGGTAGATGGGAGCCCAATCGCTTGAGCCACATCTGCTTCCCGTATAGTGCTTTAGTATTAGTGCAGGTATCTTATAAACAGACTATTCCCAATACCTCCCTTCTGTCCTTTGTGACATTGCTGTCATTAACTTTTTTTATCCATGTGCTATAATCACCCAATTCACTTTTACACTTATTGCTTTAAACAACAGTTATATTTTAGATCAATTAAAAATTTAAAAAATCAATTTTTTGCCTTCAATTATTTTTTCTCTGAAGCTCCTTCTTTTTTTAAGTGAAGATACAGGTTTCTGACTTATATTCATTTTTTTTCATGCTTCCTGAAGATCTTCTTTTAACTTTTCTTGCAAGGAAAGTCTGCTTGCTATGATTTCCCTCAGCTTTTGTCTGTCTGAGAAAGTATTTCTCTGTCACTTTTGAAGGATAATGCTAGGTATAGAATCCTAAGTGGATACATTTTTTCTTTCAACACTTTAAAAATTTTACTCCACTCTTTTTTTGCTCGCATGATTTCTGATGAAAAGTCTACTGTAATTCCTACCCTTGTTCCTTTATAGATAAGGTTTTCCCACCCTCTTCTTGTATTCTTCAAAATTTTCTCTTTGCCTGTGCTTTCATGCAGTTTGAATGTGAGTAGGTTTCTGTTTTGCCTTTTTTGTTTTTTTTTGGTATTTATCCTGCTTGATGTTCTCTGAGCTTCCTTGTCTGTAGATTGGTGTTTGGCATTAGTTTTGGAAATTTCTTAGTCATTTCCACTTCAAATATTACTTCTTCTTGGCTTTGTCTTTCTTCTTTTTTTCTGGTATTCTAATTATGCATCTATTATACTTCTTGATAGTGTTCCAAAGTTCAGGGATGTTGTGATTTTTAAAAATTATTTTTCTCTTTGCATTTCAGTTTGTGAAATTTCTATTGACCTATCTTCAAGTTCAATGATTCTTTCCTTAGTAGTCATGTTTACTGAGAGAGTCAAAAGCACTCTTCATTTTTAAACTGTTTTTTTATGTCTAGTATTTCCTTGTTATTATTAGAGAAGCTATGAGTACAAACAATCAGGCATAACACACGGGATTCCCATACATCACCCCACCACTAACACCTTATATTGTTGTGGAACATTTGTTACAAATGATGAAAGAACGTCATCAAAATATTACTGCTAACTGTAATCCATACCTTACATGTGGTGTTATTTTTTTCCATAAACCAACCTAATGTTAACACCATGTATTAGTATTATTTATTTATTATAGTTCATGGAAGAATGTTCTTCTATTTATACTGTTTAGCACAGTCCATCATCCACCATGGGATTCATTGTGTTATACAGCCCCATAATTTCCTTTTGATTCTTTGAGTTTGCACCTCTATTCTTCCATTAGAGCCCTTAACATATTAACCATAGTTATTTAACATTTTCTTTCTGATAATTTCAACTTTTGTGTTGTATTTGAGACTGGTTTTTATGATTGCTTTGTCCTTTTAGATAGTTTTTTTTTTTTTACCTTTATGCATGTGCTTTAGTTTTTTAAAATCTGGATATTACCCTACTGTATTGAGTAATCGAGATAATAGAGACTAAGGTAAATAGGACTTTAGTGTGAGGATTTTTATTAATCTGGCTAGGAATTAGGCTGTGTTTAATGTTTGTTGGAACTGTAGGTGCCAGAGCTTTCAAATTCTTCTGGTGTTCTTGTTTTTGTCTACTGTCTTGGTTTAAGGGTTTTCTTATGTGCTGCTTCCAGCAAAGAGCCTGTGCCTTGCAGCTCTCTCAGCTGTAATTCACTTTACTTAACTGGAGCATAGTTGGTATAGTGGTGAGTTGAGGAGAGGGGGAGCATCTATAATCTGATTAAGACTTAATCTTTTTTGTGTGTCTGTGTTTTGGGGATGGGATTTTCAAAAATTTTCTGTTCTTCCCCTTTCCTTGGTGGTAGTGTTCCTGATCAATTTCCTTGAAGCCCTGTACCCTGTTTACTAGGGATTCCACAACTCCACCCTTAGGTTAGACAGAAGGCTGAAGAATACTGGAGTGGGAAGGAATCTTCCTCTTCCAGCTGAGATAAGGTTTCAGAATTATGTTCTGGAAAAGTCCTTGCCCTTGGAGAGTAGATCTTGTTATGGATAAAGCTCTGGGCCTAATTTGCAATCACTGCTCTTCCCCTCCTCCTGAGATCTACCAAGAGATCCTCACTGTGAGAACCTGGTGGTGTTCTTAGAGGGAAAACCTAGTTAAGTAAGTATGCGGGGCAAAACTGCAGGGGGAGGGCTTAGTTTCTCACTCTCATGGTAATCCCCACTTGGCTTTCAGAAATCCATCAGATTACCATTTAATTTTTCCTACCAATTCAGAAGCCCCAAGTGGCTTCTGTTTAAGGTAAGCACATCTCAGTTGCTGTCTCTCTAATTGTACCTGTCTCTACAGATTTTAGGGTAGTGGTTTGACCTGGGACTTCAGTTCTCTGATGGGTCCAACAAAAGTCCTTGATTTTCAGTTTGTCCAGCTTTTTCTTGTTGTGAGAATGAGAGTGACAACTTCTAAACTATTACACTTTGGAGCTGAAACTGGAAGCATCCCTTATCTCTATTTCTAACTGAAAAATATAGTTCACTTAAGAAGGGAAACATCCAGACAAGAAAAAATAATTATCCAGAACTTACTCACAAATTATGCATGTTGGCAATTATTAGCCACTTCACCCAAGCATTTGGAGAATTGCTTTCCAAGATCTGTATACACAGTGAGTACAGGTTACACAGAGTGAGCTATTTCCTAGCTAGTCTTTAATGCAATAATCAGTTCAGTTGAAAGTTCTGGTTAGAAGTCCGCCCATGTCTGAGTGTATAAAGTCTTTACTTTTATTTATATAATGTCTAATATTCAGATATTCTGAAAGAGTGTAACTATTGATTGACATTTTTTCTAGCCTCCATCTGGATATTTGACCTCAGCCTTTCTCTTAAGCTTCTGCAAGTATTCTTCCATCCAATGTTAAATATAGGTCCTGATATGTTTTTCTACAAGGAGCAAACAAACATTCATGTATGAATGAATAAATATGTTGGCTACTGTTATACCAATAGCTTCACTTTGCTATTTTTACATGAAAACTTGAATGTTGATATTGCTATTAATAGCAGCTACAGATGAATTTTGGGTTCATCACTGGCAGGTTTCTGGTATACAAAAAACATGACTTGCAAATACCAATTTTACAGTTTCCACATATGGAAATTAAGTTCTGTATATAATATTCTGCTTCAAGGTTTAGAACAAGTAAGTAGAGCAGTGTTTATTGAGACAGCTTTAAAAATATATTTGCTTAGATATTTCAGTTTCTTCTATGGAAGAGTCCTAATTGAATCAAGCATTATTGTGGGCTGGCTTCAAGATCCCTGTGCTCAAAGAGATCAGGGCAAATTTGGATCTAATTCAAGTCTAAGTGGACTTTTCTGGCATTTCTTCATCACCAGGGTTGCAAGTAAAAGCATCCCTTTTTTGTGATTTCTAAGCTTGGAGTTTTGTAGGACTAAGTTGTTCTCAGTCCCTAAAGCTCAAAGTTTCAATCTTTTTTTGTTCCATGGACCCCTTTGCCAGTCAGGTGAAAACCACTGACCCCTTCTCAGAAAGCAGCGGCAGATAGTTTTATGACACTCAACTAGCATTGGGTCTAACAACTACCATAATTTTGAAGTATGGATGAGCATAAGCAATTTTTTGAGATATGTAGCAACTGTAATGTGATGAAATGAGTACCACTATAATTTATTGCATACATTCATAAGTGAAGGAAATGCTAGATTTCAGTTAGAGGTCAGAGAAAATAAAGATAATAAATTGATTTTTTTCAATTCAAGTGCATGGATCCCTGAAATCTTTCCGTGAACCCCTGGTTAAAAACTCCTGCTATAGCTTCTATGTGGTACCATATGACGAGTGCTTGGTAATTGTGGTAGCTTGAAGCTGAAAACTAACAGAACCCGGGAAAGAAGGGAGAAGTCATGTGTGCATTGCCATGTGACAGAAAAGCCTTCTGGGAGAAAGTATCATCTTGATGATGCCTTGCTTTTGGATTTCTCCTAGCCTCAAAACTATGAGCCAATAAATTCCCATTGTTTAAGCCTACCCATGCATGATATTTATTTTAGCAGCCAGGAACTAATGCAGTAATGAGTAGTGATAAAAAAAAATTATGTGAGAAAAGTGGTTGTTCCTCTGCACATTCCTTTCTTTTCCACTCTCTGGCACAGGGACGATTGTGGAATAGTTGCCCCAAAAGATGTAAGGAGTATGATCTCTGAAACAACAAGTTGAGAAAAGATGCCTACCAACTAAAAGCACTATATTGTTCTGTTATATGAGTGTGAATAAACTTCTTTCCATTCAGTCGCTGAAATTTTTTAGTTTATTTGTTACAGTAGCTAGCATTACCCTACAGAAATTAGTACCAGGAATGGAGAACTATTATAGCAGATATTGTTGGTATCCAACCAATATACCATTGTAACAACTCTTTCAATGCATGACCTTGGATTACAGCTCACAGCATCTGCATCTCTGCCTCAGGACAAAGTCCTTTGTGCCCAACACAGACAGAAAAGGCTGAAATTCATAGAGCATTAACACTCTAGGAAAATTTAGTCAATGGATAATAGGAATTGGTCTACACATGCACATTATTTGCCAGTGGGAGTTGACTGTGGGAAGTCATTTAACTGTGCAATAAATTTCCTTTTCCTTCTTTTCATAGGGTATATTTTTTGTTTTCTTTCACCTCCTGATAGTGAGTTGCAGGGAGCTCTGAGTACCTAGGAAGAAGCCTGAGTCTGTTATCACCATGTTAAGGTAAACCCATCACCAACTTGAAACACATGCATTAGACAATTATGTGAGCAAGTGATAAACTTAAGTTAGACCTCTGAAATTCTGGAGTTTACCTTTTATAGCAGTCTTTCTTACTCTAATAGAGAAGTAAACAAAAAGACTGTTCAAAGACAGTACCAGAGTTGGACCAGAAAAGCATGTCCAACAGTCATCAAGCAATGGGAGCAAACCTAGGACACAAATTACTGAAGAAAAGAGAAATTCAGAGAATCATGGAAGGTGAGAACAACATACAGTAGATTAGAGCAGATGAAGATAAATAGACTTGGATTAATGCCAGAGATGGGAACAATGTATGTGAGTGGATTTTCGTGCTCACCTGCTTCCAGATTGTATGACTAATCTATGTTCATGTAAAGGGACTCTACTGGTATGTACCATTTACCTGGTACTTGACCTTTGTGAATTTTTCAAGAGATTTGTTAAAAAGGAGCAACAGGGGTCTGTCATTCAATTAGCTCTATTAAGTGATTTAGTGTCATAGGGTGTCAATAAAAACTATAAAATGAAAAAAAAAAACTCCCTTTGAGTTCATTAAGCCTAAACCGTTTCTTAATATAGAAATTGCTTCTATGATCTTAAAATTGTGTATAAAGTCTCATTTGAAGATTCCAAAGGATTAGAGAACAAAGTGACCCATGAGGCAACCTGTTCCATGGTTGGTCAGGACTAATTACTAAAGATTGCTAAAGAGTTCATTTATTTTGATTCTGTTACTTTTAGCCTCCTGGTTTTCCTTCTGTCTCTTCTTTGGTAAGTTTTCTTCTTCTTCCAGGCTCACAAACATTAGTATCCTCCAGTGATCCACCTTGGATTCCTCTTATACCACTCTGCAGTTTTCCCCTGTGAGTTTAGGTTGCTGCTATAATCCACATGCTAATGCTCTCAAATGAGTATGCACAGTTCAGATCTTTCTCCTGAATTTCACATTCATCTCTTCATTTGTCCACTGCCCATCTCCATATGGCTGTCCTTTCAGCAACTTCAGCTAACTGTATTCCTGCCTAATGTTTCAGCTTCCTCGAAAAGCTTTCCTGCCTCTGTATTCCTTATTTCAGTAACTGGCTTGTGGTTCCATTGCCTAAATGCCTTGTGAAGTCATTAACAATTTTATCTATCACTACTGCTAATACTTAATTTAGGCCAGAACTGTCTTTAGCTTAGATTATTTCAACTTCTTCAAAAATGTTCTCCATTGTTCCACTCTTGCTTTTCTCCAGTCTATTCTCTAGGTAGCAGGTACAGCTATATTTCTGACTTTTGTCTGATTATGTCACTCACCTTTAAAGGCTCTTAGGATAAAGCCAAACTCATCAATAAGGCTTATAATATGTTTCACAATCTGGCTCCTGCTTATCTTCAGGCTCATCTCTTACACTGTCCATTTGTACTTTGTAATCTACATTCTGAACTTCTTTTGATTTCTTAAATACTCAAATATTTTCCTACTCTTCTCTCTTTTTCTAGAATATTCTCCATTTCTCACCTAACTTTCATCATTGTAACTCCTACTTGTTCTTTATATCTTGACTTAGATATATATGCCTTATTTTGAAAAGCCTTATCTGACTAGCCCTGTCACAACCTTCAGTCTGAATTCTTAGGATCCTTATATGCTCCTGTACTTCCCATATTATAAGAATTGTGTGTCTGTGTCTTTAACAAAAAGGTTCATATAATGTATATTATAATACAACTCAAAACAAATAATATAGAAGAATCCAAGATGGTGGGTAGGGAACGGCAGGCTGCATGCCTCCTGCAGAAGCTGTGGGAAGGCAGGCAGGCTTGCAGGGCATAGAGGAAACTGCAGGGCTGTGGAGTGATCAGAGAGAGCAGTTAGAGAGGGGGCGCCCATCTTAACACTGAAGGAGTGGCGGGCAGTGGAGAGATCAGGTTGATGTGGGACTGCCCATCCAGGCATGGGGGGAGAGGGGAGCTGGGGAGATCAGGCTAATGATGGGGTGCCTAGCTAGACACCAGGTTAATGGTGGGCTGTGTAGGGGTACCCAGACTGGCACTGGAGGATGAGAAGGTAGCAGAGCGTTTTGGCCAGTGAGGGGGGACCTAGCCAGAAGCTGGAGGCTTGAGAGGGAGGCCTATTTATTTATTTATTTATTTTTCTTTCTTCCTGCCCTTATCCAGGTACCTTCAGAGAGGTGGGTTGCAGAGTGATGGATCAGTGAGTACAGGTGGCGCACAAGGAGCAGCTTAGCCTGTTGACGGACCTGAGGGGAAAGTCTCTTGGGGTTTTCTGTTTTTTGTTTTTTGTTTTAATTTTCTCTTCTCCCATTCCTTACCTGGGTACCTATGGAGAGGCAGGCCATGGGAAGATTGATTGGTGGACACAAGTGGCTGATGAGGAGGAGCCTAGCCTGTTGTCGGTTATCTAAGAAGGAGACCTGGTTGTGGTTTTCAATATGATTTTTTTTTCTTTCTTCTTTTCTTCTTTCCCTCCTCATCCAGGTACCCTGGAGAGGCAGGACATAGGGTGACTGATTGGTGGGCATTGGTGGCTGATGCTTCTGGAAGCTGTGACCCAAAAGGGAGGCCTTTCTTTACTTTCTTTCTCTTTTATCTTCATTCTTTATCATTCTTGTCTCCTCTTCCTTTTCCAATTTTTCTTCATTTCTTTTGTCCTTTCCTGGCTTTCTTTTCTTTTCTTTTTCTTTTATTACATTTTACATATATTTCTTATTTTTATTTTAATTTTTTATCCATATGTTTTTTCTTTCATTTTTTTCCCTCACTTTTTTCTTTTATGTTCTTTAATTTTGTCAGTTAAACACAGGCAATTATAAATATTTAGAATAAGAGGAAGACTCTTAACACAAAGTCAAACAAAAATAAAACTGTAGGCAAGATAGAAAATGATCAACAGAATAAACCCATCAAGAGAAACAGATGCCTAGACATCAGCAAAAAATTACAAGCCATATTAAGAAACAGGAAGATATTGTCCAGTCAAATGAACAAGGTGAAAAGGAGTAGGAGACTCAGAATGTGGAACAACTAATCTAAGATGGTCAAACAAATATCCTAAATCAATTCAATGAGATGAGGGAAAAGAAAGAGGATATTAAGAAGACACTAGTTGAACATACAGGAAAAATTGAAAAATACATTAAAAAAATAACATCTTATGGTAATGTAAGACACAATGGAAGAAATTTAAAATACACTAGAATCACACAACAGCAGATT